>JACXGJ010001836.1:0-75422 GCA_016801105.1 Esox niger
ATATATATATATATATACACACACACACTTCAGAGCTATTAAGACCCCAAGAGGAATCTAAAATGGCTGCCGACTTTGACCCATTATTATTTGCTGTGGCAGTGTAGGACTCCTACTTTGATGTAGCAAGAAAGAATTCTGGTCATCTAAAGGTTTTTATTGTCTAAAATAATTTTCAGTTTTCATCCAGTAAATTCCTCAATACCCACAGTTTCAGACAGAGATTTATATATAAGGGTTCTGCACCTAATTTTGTTTAAGTAATGCAAAACAACAGGTTAAGCATCAAAGTTCATCTCAAGGGATCTCTAGTATTTATTTTGTAAATTTGAATATGTTAACCTTGATAAAATATAACTAACTACAACAGAAACCTAAGATCTTAAATAGATCTGCATTTTTTTTCATGGAATATAACCTATATTTAGCAACTTTGCGTTTGGATTCAGTGTCTGTGTGCCATTTTGTTATGTTATGTAAAATAATATGGATGCAGCTCAATATATGGGGAATTAGTAACAATAAACATTCTATTGTACATTTTGGAACCAACATTTTGAATATCCTTTGCCTAACAAGTTATATTTTACAATTTATATTTTTTATATTATGTACTCCTTATGAATGCAAAACAAAATTGCGTAACCGGATTAGCCCTTCCTGCTATGATTTAGGTTACCAATTCTCTTGCATTCTATCAGAAATGCCCTCAGACCTATCAAATGCAAATTTACTGCAATTAACATGAATGAAAACCTGGAATTATTACCTATTACAATGCTGTTAAAATGCATTACAATATACTGAGCAACTAGAACTCACCTTTATTTGAATCTAGTGCAGAAGTGAAGGACTGTGCTCTACCCTTTTATATTCTGTGATGATTTAGGTTTTCAACAAATTTTGTAAAGCCTTGGAGCGGTGTAGGGGGAAATGTCTTTAGTTGCAGATCTTGTGTCTTTTTGAAAAACCTTCAATATTTGTTAAGGTAGGGTGAGGTGGCTACACAACTGATCCTAGCTCTCTACCTTTAGGATACTTCATCCCTCAGCTCTTGTGCAAGACATCTTTACTGTTCCTAGTTATTTTCTATTATTTACCCTTTTACTGAAGTGTGAACTTGTTTACTCCACTTCATGGATTTAAATAAAACTATTGGTATAAGCAACAGGGTGGAATCTGCCTTCAGCCTAATACACAGTGAAATACAAAAGTATTAGAACATATTGATTACCCTCTGTATGCCAGCATTTTGGATTTGAAATTAAATAGCAAATTGTCAGATACCTTTTATTGGGGTATGTTTATCCATATTTAGTGAATATTTTAGAAATAATAGCATGTTCTGCACTAAGTCACCACCTTTCAGGGTACAGTTAACAGAGCGTACTACGATCGAGTCATGTTTAGCACTCAGTTGCATTGACCTGCACGCAATGATTGTATGACAGCACTGCACTTTTTGCTTGTTTCTAGACCTTTTGACCTTCAGACTTGTCGTCAGCATGTGAAAGGCATGTTCTATTGTATTCACATTGGGTGAAAGACTTGGCCAGTCAACGTAATACATGTAGGCATTGATAGCTATGGAAATGTGTTTGGGGATCATTGTGTTTTGGAATCATAGCCCTGTCCAATTAGTTTAGAAGCACTGGAAGCAATGCAAATGAACACACCTGCTTAATATGAGACAGCTATGAATTTGAGTGTCCAAATTAGTTTGTTATCTTAAAATGGGGAGACTATGCAAAACGTGCTGTAAATGATAAATGGTTCATCCAGTATGTATGTATAACATTTTATTCTACAATTCCAATGTGTTTAGAACAAGGATGTAACAGTAAGACAAACGTATTGCGGTTTCAGGGACATGATTCAATTTAGGTACTGCGCAAAAAAAAAATCGCCAACAGTTACAATTCTGTTTTTAGTTTTTTTTTGGCAGAAGAAGCAACATTGATTCAGGAAGAATATGTAACGCTTTATGAGAGGATCTAAAATAACATTAAATCAGGGATGCGGACAGGATTCCCAGGGCCCACAGATTTGCCAAAACCTGCAACTGTGGCGTGTTGATATTAGCCAAAAAGGTTAAGAAAATATACCTCCCAAAATGTGAAAAAACACAAATCAACTCCAAATATTCCGTCCAAAGTCTCCCTGACTCTCTCTGATTGGACATTCAACCAGGTATATCTTGCATGCGTCGCACGTGAGATAAAAGTCAAGACTTTCTTTCTTGCTAGCTTGAGAGCAGAAATGTGGTAGCATATTGATGAGATAAAAAAGCCAGCAGCGGTAAAAGTAACATCCGCCAAAGAAAACTCACCCCTTTAAAGCCAAGAAGAAACTTTTATTTTCTGAAAAGCGGTGCCTGGATGGCACCGGAAAGGTGCGGGATTGGCTAGTGTTAGACGAACAGAACAAATGTACTGTTCGCACTGTCGTTCAGTATTCATGGGACAAGCAACAGACAAATTAATTTAAAGTAATTTCCCATTTATACACAGATTTTGAAAACCGCTTCCACCGGCTTTTTCACAGATGATTGCCAATGAAGCAAATACAATACAGTTGGCGTTACAGGGTTCTAAAAAACATATTTTATAATTCAACAAATACATTTTGGTAGCGTCCTCTGACAGATGTTAAATATGTACAATGTATGTACGAGTCATTATAGACCTTTCGCAAATGCCCCGCCTATTTTAGTTACTGTTGCTAAGCCCATCAAGCTGCGCATCTTTGTCAGCAGGAACTACAGTAAACTGTCAAGCACGAAGGGGTGGAGTATCATATTAATGGTCCTTTTTGAAGTAATACCTCCTCAATATCTTCAAAATTGGGGCAATGCAATACGCAATCGAAGGATTGATTCATAATATATAGATAAACAAGGAAGGGGACATAAAAACTGAAACAAGCATACAGATCTCAATCAAAGAATGAGAAACCCCATGAACTCAAATTCGACCAGCACTGACACAACTGCAGGTGAGGATCCAAGCGTGGACTAGGGAGGAGCGGGGAAGTGACAGAGCAGTGTGGGACGGGCAGTCAGGTGCCTCATGTACCGGTAGTGAAGGCACAGACGAGCAGCAGGCAGAGTAGTCGAGAACGGGCGGACGGTCTGTTGACGAGCGGTCGGCAGTAGTACATCAGGGAGCAGGCAGAATAGTCGGGGACGGGTGATCGGTTGGTACACGGGTAGTCGGGACGAGAGTTTGTGGAGTGCGAGATGTGGCATGCGAACATTAACCATTGATCCGGCAGGGAAGAGGTGACAGGGAGCTGCATAAATATGGTCAGTGATGAGATGAGTGGGAAAAGGTGTGTGTACAGTGATTGGAAATAGGTGTGGGAACAGGTGCAAGCTCGCTGCTCAGTGACGCGAAAGCCTGCCTCCACAGTTCCCTATTGCCAACGTCTTAGTTGACCATCAGCCGGTGACCGTCGACGAGACAGAAAAGCGCAGGGATGGAGCTTCTCATCCTCGGCGCGTTGGGATAGAACAGCCCTTACCCCAACATCCGAGGCATCCACCTCAACCACGAATTGACGTGACGGATCGGCTTGGGAGAAGACGGGCGCTGAGGTAAAACGAGTCTTAAGATCCCGGAAGGCATCCTACGCCCCTGGGGTCCAGACGAGAGGTTTTACGCACGACTTAAAGGGCGGTTAACGGAGAGGCGACCCGGCTGTAATTTCTGATAAACCGTATGTAAAAGTTTGTGAAGCCTAAAAACCTTTGTAGCTCCTTCCTGGAGCCAGGGGTAGGCCATTCCACAACTGCCTGCACCTTCGACGGGTCCATGCGGACCAGCCCCGCCGAGACTATATACCCCAGGAAGGAGACGGTCGAGGCGTGGAACTCGCACTTCTCCGCCTTGACGAATAAATGGTTCACCAGGAGGCGGTGAAGGACTTGTCGGACGTGCTGGAGGTGTTCAGCTGGGTCTTTGGAAAAGATCAGGATATCACCCAGGTAAACGAAGGCAAAGCGCCCGATCATGTCGCCCAGCACGTCGTTGATTAAGTTTTGAAACACCGCCGGCGTGTTGGTGAGGCCAAACAGCATTACCAAATATTCAAAGTGCCCCATGGGCATGTTGAAGGCAGTTAACCACTCGTCCCCCTCCCATATCCTCACCAGGTGGTAGGTGTTGCGGAGGTCGAGTTTGGTGAAAACGGAGGCTCCTTGCAGGGAATCGAACGCGGAATTCATCAGAGGGAGGGGGTACTTATTCTTAACGGTAATGTTATTGAGACAGCGGTTATCGATGCATGGGCGGAGGGAGCCGTCCTTCTTCCCTACAAAAAAGGACCCTGCTGCCAGAGGGGAGGATGATGGCCGAATGCATCCCGAGTCCAGGGATTCCCTGATGTATTTTTCCATGGCCTCCTTCTCAGGTTTGGAGAGGCTATAAAGGCGACTCTTGGGGAAGGTGGAGCCGGGCAGCAGCTCGATGGCGCAGTCGTAAGGTCTGTGCGGAGGGAGCGAGAGCGCACAACGCTTGTTGAATACTTCCCAGATGTTATGGTATTCCGAGGGCACCCCTGTTAGGTCAGGCTGCTGGGAGCTTGGACTTAGGTCGGACTCGCTCATAGGTAGTCTGTGTGGCAGGTAGGACTCCACCTGAGGATTCTACCCACAGACCAATTGATGGCAGGTTTGTGTCTGACCAGCCATGGGTGTCCCAGAACCAGCGGGATGTGGGTGGTGCTGTTGAGTAGCAGACGTACGGTCTCTGTGTGATTCCCCGACATCAGCAGCTGGACGGGTTCGGTCCGGGAAGTGACCCTGGCCAGACGTCTGCCATCCAAAGCCAGGGCTTCAATGGCCTCCAGGAGGGGCTCAGTGGAAAGCCCCAGCTGGGTGACTAAGGACGCATCCAAGAAGCTGTCGTCGGCTCCGGAATCAATCAGCGTTTGGACCTTGAGCCGTTGAGACAGAGGGTGACATAGAACGGCTTTTGGGGACAGGAGGACTCCGTGGTTGGGCTCGTAAATCGTTCCCCAGAGACAAACGAGACCGTCCGTTTCCCATCTTCTGGGGGCAGGTGGCGACGTAATGGCCTGGACGGCCACAGTAAAGACAGCTGCATCGGCTCTGGGCCCGGGGTTCTCGAACCGCCTTCAGCTCCTCGGGGCGTGGGCGACGTGGGAGTCAGGAGAGTGGGCCTGGTTTCGGATGGAGCTGTCAGATTTGGCAACAGGGAAAAGCTGCGTTGTCTCTCCATTCTGTGCTCCCGCACGCGGTTGTCTATCTGGATGGTCAGTGCTATCAGACCATCCAGGCTCTCAGGTTCAGGAGAGGAAACCAACTCCTCCTTCAGATGTTCGTTCAAGCCGTTGACGAACGCAGCCTGTAGCGCCTCAACATTCCATCTGCTTTCTGCTGCCAAGGTGCGGAACTCAATTGTATACTCGGCCACACTGCGCCTCCCCTGGCCCAAGGCGAACATCCGGACCGAGGCGTCCTTTCCCCGAACCAGGTGGTCAAACAATTTCCGCATCCCACTCGTGAAGGAGTCATAGGACCGAGTTGCCGGGTCCGGCCATTCCCATAGGTCAGAAGCTCACTCTAGGGCGGGTCCGCAGAGCAACCAAATCATGTACAGAATCTTGGCGCTGTCGGTGGCGTAGGTCCTTGGTTGCGGGGCGAATACTATGCTGCATTGCAGCATGAAGGACCGACACCACCCCAAGTCTCCATCTTACCTCTCGTGGGTGGGAACCCATGGCTCGTGATCCAGAGAGGGCAAAGGTCGGGGCTCTGGTGCTGTTGGCACCGGCGAGGAGGAGGGTGCGACGGAGGAGGAGACAGAAGGGGAACTCAGTTGGTTCTGGATTGCAGAGACACTGACAGTAAGGGCCTGTAAGGAGCTCATTATCTCCTGGAGTGCCGACTTGTGTTGGCCCAAGACGGCGCCCTGGGAAGATACTGCCTGACGCACGGCATCCAAGTACGCTGGGTCCATGCTGGCCGGATCAATTCTGTCACGACTGAAGGTGAGGATCCAAGCGCTGACTAGGGAGGAGCGGGGAAGCGACAGACAGGGCAGTCGGGGACGGGCAGTCAGGTGCCTCACATACCGGTAGCGAAGGCACAGACGAGCAGCAGGCAGAGTAGTCAAGGACGGCCAGAGGGTCGGTAGACAAGCGGGCGGCAGTAGTACAATCAGGGAGCAGGCAGAGTAGTCGGGGACAGGCGATCGATCGGTACACGGGTAGTCGGGACGAGAGTTTGTGGAGTGAGAGATGTGGCATGTGAACATTAACCATTGATCCGGCAGGGAAGAAGTGACAGGGAGCTGCATAAATATGTTCGGTGATGAGGTGAGTGGGAACAGGTGTGTGTACGGTGATTGGGAACATGTGTGGGAACAGGTGTGCGTTCGCTGCTCAGGGATGCGAGAGCCTGCCTCTGCTTGTTCGCGGAGGCAGGGACGTGACAAGCACAGCCTTGTAGATCAGTCATGCTCTTGCACTGGCGGCTAAGTTCTGTTTGTATAGCTATTATTGAACTATTTTATCAGTCAACATCATCCTATCAACTTCAGCAGAAAGTCAGCTGTTAAAGTTAAGCTAACGAGTGGCCCGACGTAACAAGCAAATATTAGAGATAACTAGCTATCAAGATAATGTTGTAGTAGCAAGTAAGTCATATTAATGGTCATGTTAGCACAAATAACTATAAAGCAGAGTCGTTGCCAGGATCACAATACATTCAGGGCGTAGCCTATTTTAAGTAGGCAAACGGATTCTAAAATCAGCTCCTAATAAAAAGCAAAGATGACACACTAGTAAAAATAATTATTTTGATTGAGTGAAAAAATAAAAAGGCAAAATCGCACATGTTCAAATTGTGATTTCAGTATAATTTCGATTAATCGTGCAGCCCTACTTCTTCAACTGCACTTCTTATTGCTCTTAGAAAAATGATTTTAAAAAATGTGCCGCCAGAATCAGATGTCAACAACGATCAGCAATGTAACCGGTGCTCTCATGCTCATGTTCCACATAGTGCAAAGTAGATCTGCTGCTTGAATGACACACAGAGGCCCTACAATATTTGTGGTTTTTAATCAACGATATCATATTTTTGAGGGCTTTAATATATGATCAGAATTACAGGTAAATAGATCAGGGGCTATTTAAAAAATGTACAAAATATACATAATTTGAGATCTGGGACTATTCATAAAAAGATCATGGCTATAGCCCTGGATGCCCAGGATGCATGACACTCATGCTATAACGTCAGCTTTTGGTAACATTATTTTCAAATGAATATGTATACATTTTGACTAAAGCACTTCACAACACAAGAAATGTCACTGTAAATGACTCCCTCCAAACTTTTCGGGTACCTGCTGTCAGATTTGAAGCAGTTACTGTAGCGAAGGCACATCATTTCACCATTTTGAGCCTTAACGACCGAAAGCTGGATGGTAGAGTTGGGCGAGGACTTTTGCTGGAGGGGTTTTGCGAAAGGTAGGTTCTCCAGGCAAATGCGGTTTATACATGATAATACTCAGGTTTGTACACACACAAAGCTGTACATTTAATGGTGCGGTTTATACACTGTGCTAATTACACAGGATTGACGGAATAAATCTATAAAAAAAATTGTCATGTTGGTTGTTCTTTGGATGTTCAATACATGTTATTTTAAGATTTTGAAACACATTCATGTCAACTAGTGCTAGTTAGTTCAAGTCTTTTTACTTACACAGATGTTTTCAAGTGGTTCAGTAAAAAGTTTGCTGACGGTGAGGAAAACGCACATTGTACAGATCCACTGCTAGAGGTTCGAATGAATTATTCAGTTTTACAAGTCAAGACAAAAAGACTCAATACTCTCAAGTCAGTAAAATAAGTTGTTTGCAGACTACACATCACTAGGGTCAACATGTTTGAGGTGTCAGCTGCTGTGTAGGCTACTTTCATCAAGAAGTGACCACATACAGTTAACAACTCTGTCAATCACCGTAGTTTACTGGAATGCCCAAAATATGCTAAACCGGAGAATTAATGAACCTGGAGGATTCTACAATGTTGTTTTTCTCAGTAGCCTACCACCACTCGCTATTGCAGGTGTTCATATTTGAGTTATGCTTACGATGTAATAGTTCCCAAAAAATTTGTAATTTTGATTATGACATGCGCAAAGGCTCTTGTTTACGCAAGCTCAGTTTTATTCAAGAGTCATTCAACACATTATTATTTTGAAAATGTTTTAATTCACCAAATTCAAATCTATTCATTCTGGTTCACGCCTGTATGGTTACTGTACGTTAACGAATTTGTGTATCGTTACAGCTGCTAAAGCCTACTAGAATGTTAAACTCATCATTTCACAAGCAAAACAAACATCCGCGGCCAGACAACTTGTCTATTGTCCAATCTGGACAAAGTTGTCTAGTTAGCTATGGTAGCTATCATATTTTAATGAAATTGGAAGAAACGTTAGAAAACATCCAACTAATTAGCTGACTAAACTGCTAAATACAACAGCACTGTCCATTACAAGTTTGATCTAAGCAACCTTTAGAGCTCCACAGCGGATTTGCTCACCCATGAGATCTACTATTGTCATCTAAAAGATAATTTCACATAATTAAATATGGTCAACACCAAACATTTACATCTACAGTTTATTTGTTACTCACCTCGACATCATTACCGTTTTCTAAAAGCGGTTTCCAACACCGTATCACCAAACAACACAAACTGTGCTTTCTAAAGTGTCCTGGTGCTAACTTTTTGTGCAAATAAATTGATAAAACTAAAAAGAAGTAAAATGACAGTTTCTGGTTTCTTATTAATGACAACATCCACAAGAATAGAATAAGAGGTTCATTTACCAAGTAGATTTTCTGATATTTACACAAATATTGTTAAATAAACAAGTCCGTCCGCGGCCACTACAGTAATTCAAAGGAGGGCTGTCGATGGGGGCTACGGGCTCTAATAAATACCCCTCATTGGATTACTCTCTAGAAAGTCACCACTTTTTCTGAGAGTGTAGGGTCAATAGTACCCATTCCATAGACATAAAGATAACACAAAAACGGGAATGGAAATGTCATGGTCCTTATTCTAATAACAATAGAAGATTATGCAATCTTCAAATCCACAATCCCAGCATCACATTGGTCAATATAAATATAGGTAGAAATTGCTTCTCTAATAGAAATCTTCTATTATAGCTAGATAACTTGTCAATGTAATTCAATTAGAGACACTGCTCAAGTAAGCCAATATGTAATAGAAAACAACTACCAACAACATCCATCATCACATCAAATGTATATTAAACAGCTAGCTATCAAAGTGAGTCAGAACAAACCAGCGATGCTAACGTTAGCCAGCTGAAATTCTGTGGACCACTTTCAATCTCAAATAGTTAGCTACTTTTATATTGCATCATAGTTTTGAATTGAGAGAAAGTGAACCCGGCTCGGATTTCTTATTGTTTTCCTTTGTTTTATGTTTAAAAGAAGCCATAGCTCCTTATCTAGATTTTAATCATATATGGGAAAGCTTTTTTTCCCCCCAGATTATTCTAAATATCAACTAGTGAATCAATCAATAATGCATTTTCTCTTTTTTTCAGGATGGAGAGAGATGCTGACTTCTTACACAAGAAGGCTGAGAGAGCAACTTTGCGGGTGTGTCTAAGAGACAAGTACAGGCTCCCAAAGGTGAGAAACCATTCCTAAAAATAGCGGTTTGCTAACACTTTGTTTGTCATTATCTGCTGTAGTTTATTTCTGTTTCAGTTTACTTCCTCACTTCTGCACTGTTTTATTAAGTCAAAATAGTTATAAAAAGTAGCCAAAGAGCAAACTAATTAATGTCCAATAACTGATCAGGTGCAGTGTATTCTCGCTTGGATGAGATTTGTAGTAGACTGACATTGTTACCAGAATTTAATTAATGGAAATTTTCTCAAACTGCAGCCTTGATAAACATGTTCATTCTTAAAAGTGACCAGCAATGGTTGATTTTTACATGCTTTACAACATAAATTGCGTCTTTGCCTGCTTTCTTACTGCTTGGCAGTTAACCTTAGGTCATGCAGTGGGAGCTGTTCAAAAGCAGATTAGGGTGTGGGCAAGATGTTCCATAAATGATGGGACCAGAATACATTTAGCAGTGTCCCATATTGCATTGTGTGCTTCAAATGAAGCCAGAAGACATCTGCTTTTTGAAGTGTTCTACCAAGGTGTTCCTTTTGGGAGTGACAGTGTTCACACACAGTGACAGACAGGAGACCTAAATCTACAGTAGTTAAGATCCTGAAGAAGAATCAGTCAGACCGGTTTGGATCTATTGTAAACTGCCAGGTAAGGAAGTGATTGTTAATCAGGAATTATGTCAAGTGGGACAGAGGTACAGTTGGGTCCTTGAATATGTATATGTCAATCCTGAAAGATAAGGTAATACTTTTATGCTGTTTAGCTGTATTAATGCAATTTATTCTAATAGAAAAGCAATATATTGACAATATTTACTTATTATTAATATATTCATTATTAACAAGGACTGAATAGCAATAATCCTGATGGTGGCAACATACGAAGACAAGTAATTTAGTTCTAATTATATTATTGCTAATTAATGTATACTAATTTATATATGCACAACAACTCAAAACAGTCTAAATCATGTGAAGAACAATATCATAAATAGAGAAGAGGTTCAGGTGTCTTTGCATGTCAATGTAAAAATAAATGTTTTTGACAAAAGTATGTACCTACAGTTTAGTTTCATAATGACAATGACACAAAGACAAGGGTAACAATCAAATCTATTGAAGGCATTAAACAAGACAGTCACCTAAGAAACAGAATTAATAATTTATCAAATTACATGATTATAGGTGACATTTTCTTTCTGGATGACATTCTATTTAATGAAATGCAAATAACTGTAGTCTAACATGCCAAACAAATTAAATTAGTATTTTGCATAAGACCATAGAATCGTCACACCTGGCCAGCTTCATTATTTCCAACTGAAAGGCTAACAGTTTTCAGACAATCCTTGCTGGATTTTATAGTGTAGTTTCCAATCAGTTTTAAATTGGGGTGCAGCCGTCTGCTGCTTCTTCTTCTTATTTCTGTGACCACATGATGTAATGTGTGCATTAAAGTATTGCAACAAAACATTGGACTGGTGAGAGACAGGTGTGTAATTGTAGAATGTAGGACACAGAATATCTGTGTCACTAGGTCAGTCAGTTAGTAGGCCAACCAATAAGTTTGGTGGTCAGTGGTCTTCGTTGGTCCATTCTCTGCAAACAAGCTGGATAAAAAATGAGACAGGCTATGTTAGTCACTGATAATGCTGTGATGCAGATCAAGCAGGAGTGAAGAGTGTAGCTGTTGCAGGATACACCTCTTTTGCTGGCTAATCTGATGTCTGTGTTAGCCTCTACACAGCCAGGACTGTAATAGGATGTTTGTGTCTGAATTAGTCCCTAAAGAGCGAGCCGGAGCCTGTCTTTCTTTCTCAATTGCTCTTTCAAGCCTGTCTTTCTTTCTCACTTGCTCTTCTGCTTAGTCTGCATTGGTTAATAAATCAAAGTAGGAGTGTCCCTAGCTGACAATGACTGACTAGGTAACCTAACCTATATACTGTTTCATTTACAGACCAAGCAGTGAGAACATGATTCAAATGGCTACAGTGGACAATACACTGGCTAATTTAACATATTTTAATGTTTATATCTGTTTCTATCTCTAACAGAGTGAGCAGGATGAAAACATGCTTGCCATGGCTGGGGATGATGTCGACGTACCTGAGGAGCTGCTCAAGATGGTGGACGAGGACGCTACTGAGGAAGAAGACAAGGACTCCATCTTGGGTGGCATTCAGAATCTCCAGAACATGGACATGGACCAGCTAAAGGAAAAGGCCTCAGCCACAGTGACAGAGATTAAAGCCAAGGCTGAGGAGAAATGCTCCATCATGTAAATAAATAAAACGGATGATTTCAGTTAATTGATAAAGGATGAGTCCTACCTTCCTTTTGAGTCACACTTTTTTGTTATTTACCTGTTCATGTATTGTGGTAAAATGTGGTGAAAAAAATGGCTTAAGTGTAAGCTTTCACCATGCAGAAGAACTGGGTTTAAAATTGGTATTTGAAATCTTTCAGTCTGCTTTTAGTGTCTTGATTAAGACTGTTCTGGGAGTACTTTTAGATTATATTGGTTCCATTGCACCAGGCATTGCTCAGTCAAGCACAGCTAAAAGAAAACCAATACAATATGAAAAAACCTCTCCATCACCCAATCCATGATTATAGTTGTGAAAGTTCCCTGGAGACATGTCCAATGGCAAAGGGTTTTGTTGGAAACTTCCTATGATCTGTTTTGATGTGCCGCCCTTAATTAGCAGTACCAAACAATGTGTGTGAATAAATTAGGTTTTACATTGTTTTCTTCCCCATCTGTCCTTCTCTTTTGTAATTCTTTGTATTTCATCCTGATTCATTAAATAATTTACAAATAATTTTCTGAAGAAATTATAGTGAACTTGGGCAATTTTCCTACATCAATGCAACTGGCAGTAACGTTGAAAAGTTGAAAAATACGTTCTGTTGTGTATACCCCCATCCACAGGTAAAAATGCATACACCAAGTGATGCAGAGATGAATACTTGCGGTTTTGCCCAAATCATAATTGAAATAAAAGGTTTTATTCACTGTAAATTAACATAGACACACTTAAAGATTAATGTTGAGGATTCTGGATTAAATTATATTAACATAAATGAACTGTAAATGTCCATTGTGCAAGTAGAATAATACATGTTTATGCAGAACTCATTGACTAATAAAATGACTGCCTTGTATAAATTAATTTATTATTTGACATTATTTCTGTTTTATATTAGTTCCCAGATAAAAAGGCATCTATATACATAGTCATCTATTTCTAAAAAGTGGAAGAAAACTGATTCTGGACCACAAACAATCAAACACACAGATTATGGGACCCAGATTCGATTTGAAAAATGCATTGTGAATTTCATGTGAGCCAAATGTATAGAATTAATTGGATTGTAAATTTGCTGGTAAAAGATTAGCTACTAATAGGATTAAGGTTGCCAAGTAGGGTGTCCAATCTCATCATGGGACTACATATGTCAGACTCCTAAATTATTGGATAGCACCCAGTAAATTAGTAAGAAATATACAATATGTCAAGTTTTATCAGTGGGTGTTAAGTCACATTTTGTTGTATTTAAAAGTCACAAAGGTTAGGTTTCAATATGTAGACGCCTCAAAGGTCCCTGTGAATGGTGGGGACAACATCAGCATTTCCAGAGGCAGGCCCTGCAATCAG
This sequence comes from Esox niger, assembly GCA_016801105.1. Taxonomy (NCBI): domain Eukaryota; kingdom Metazoa; phylum Chordata; class Actinopteri; order Esociformes; family Esocidae; genus Esox; species Esox niger. The sequence goes on from JACXGJ010001836.1 coordinate 13,366, forward strand.
CTCAGGAGATCCCCCATACAATTTTTTTGGGGGCCTATGGAGGCCTTTGGGGGGGTGAAACGTGGAGCCCCTGCCACCTCCCTCGAAGGGACTCTTGAGAGAGCCCCTGCAGCCTTGGGCGGAGGTCTGGTTGCCAGTACCGATCCCCCACCCCCGAACTCCAGTGCGGCCCCTCGCATCCAAACTCCATTGCCATCCTCCTCCCAAGGCTGCAGGGGCTCTCTCAAGACTCCAGTGCCAGTCCCCTGCCCTGAGCCTCCAGTTCTGGTCCCCTGCCTTGAGCATCTGGTGCCGGTTCCTTGCCCTGAGCCTTCCTTGGATGGCAAGCCCCAACTGCCACCACCTCCAGAGTGGCTCATGCTTTGGGGGCAGAGCCCCCCTCTTCCCCGGCGCCCTGTCCTGTTTGAGGGCAGAGCCCCCGTCTGGTTCTGCATCCAGTCCTGCTTCAGGGGTGGAGCCTCCTTTTGTTCCAGCACCCCCTCTTTCCTCTGAGAAAGAGGGGGCGCCACCTGCTGTCCCGACACGACGTCCTGCTATTGCACCACATCCTGCTCCATCGCCCCGTCCTGCTCCGGGTACGGAGCCTCCACCTGTCCGCACCTTTGTGTGGGTACTGTCAGGTCCTGGCTGGGTTGCATCCAGGCATCTCTACGTGCCTGGAGGCCACAGTCATGGCCTGTGCATTGTTGGTTAATGATTTATTAGCAGTCCCCTATTGCCTCTGATTGGGGATCCTATTTAATTTGCCCTGTGTGTTCCTTAGTTGTCTGTCACTGTCTGAAGTTTGCTTTGCATTTTACTGCTCTTCAGTTCACGGTTTGTACCCTGCCTTTTTTGTTTTCTTGGTTTGCTAAAAAACATTAAAGGATGCCTTCCCTCTACTCTACATCTGTGTCCTGTCTGCTGAACCGTAAGGTTGTGTCCCTGATTGTTGTCATGATGTGTTCTGCTTCTTCTTGAAAAACCTTGACACCTCTGTTTTTATTAACTACAGCTCAATTTCCAAGCTGCCCTTCTTATCCAACATAAAAAAATTTGTTGCAAAACATTTGGTTTTTCAGAGATTTCAGTCAAGTTTTCTTTAGAAACACTGTTCTGAAACTGCTCTTGTTAATGTTACAAATTACTTGTTATGGAATGCTGACTGAAGAATGTTCAGTCTTGTTCTTACTGAATCTTTGTGCAGCTTTCAACACTATAGACCACAGCCATTTAATTGACAGACTTAGAAATTGGGTTGGGATCTTAGGGATTGCACGTATCTGTCAATTACAGGATTTGTACTGTTTATTAATAATTATATGTCTACCTCTGCACCTGACATATGTGGTGTTCCACAGGGTTCCAGCCTGTGGCCAATCCTATTTTCTCTGTATATGCTTCCATTAAGTAGTAAAATTGGACAGCATGACATTTATTTTCATTGTTATGTAGATAATACATAATGATATTTGTAGATTAAGCCAAATGACTTGAGCAAGTAGTGTGTTCTGATGTTACAAACAGGATGTTCAATCATTTTCTTCAGATAAACACTGATAAAAACAATGTTTTTATTATAGGCCCTCCATCTATTTCGGGTGAAGTTCGGTTGGCTCTATGATCGCTATCAGAAAATATTGTGCCTGTGTTTTCTTTGATCCAGATTTATAATTTGAATATAACACAAAAATACTGGAGCAGTCATGCTAACCAACTTAGAAACATTGCCAGAATCAGTTTTATCTTTTGAGAACACTGATAAAATTATACATGCTCTCATTTAATCTTTCTTAGTGTACTGTAATGCTTTGTTTACATGCCTCAACAATATGTCCCTAGGTAAAATCCAAGTTGTACAGAATTCAGCTGCCAGACTTACAAGGACTAAATCAAGGTCTCATTATAACCCCACTGTTGGCAGCTCTACATTGGTTACCAGTGAATTTCAGAGAAGTTTAAAAATTATACTTACCACTTTTAAGGCACTACATAGTCTAACACCTAATTACATTAGAGACATGCTCAACGCATACTGCACTGGTAGGCCTCTCATATCTGCTGAAAAGAACTTCTGGCTGTCCTGGAGTCTAGACTGAAAATGAAAGGGAACTGGGCCTTTGCTATTTGGGCCCCTAGACTCTGGGACAGCCTACCACAGAATGTCAGAGGTGCTACGTCAGTGCATTCTTTAAAATCGTACCTAAAAACTCATTTTTATAAGATGGCTTTTACAAATATTGTATCACTATGATTTTACATTGTGTTTATTCATTTTACTTCTTTTACATTTTAAAATGAATATTCTTTTACTTTTTTAAATTAAATTATAAATAATATTTTTTATATATTTTTTGTAATGTATTTACATTTTTATTGTGTATAAAGCACTTTATTGTAACTGTAATAGTTAAATAATTATATATGGCTTATATGGCTGTCAAGGTCAAAAGGTATTGTTTACCAATTTAAGATTGAGCATCTGTATAAACAATAGACTTATTGATAATGTTTTTTTTTTTCAGTTGTTAGATTCAAATGAAATCTATTTAATTAATTCACTAAATTGACTGCTCCTTGCCCTGGATATTGTCACTTTTCCAGCATACTATAAATATGGTTATGAATCAGTAGTTTAACAACCTTTATACAATATATTTATCCCACCTCAAAAATATAAACTTAAACATGCTTGTGTTAAATAGTTATATATTTTGTTAAATTTGTAGTTACTGACAGACTATATTTAGCACGGCTTACTTGTGGAGTTCCTACTGCCCCACTGATCACTTCTTTGGGAATAAGGATAATGTCACCTTTTACAATTAGTTAAAGCTAAATGGTTTTAAGGGTTTTACTTCTTTTGGGTAAAAAAACAACAACAACTAATCCCCTTAAGCAGCGTGTGGGCCAAGGATTACCAAACTGCTGTCAATCTTTGTTTAGTGTTAATTACACATATCCCTCACAATATTGAGGAAGTTAAGACATTTTCCTAATTATTTGCACCTCAATGGCATACCCATTGGCCCACTGGGCCACACAAGGGCTTGTGTGGTTAACCTCAATGTAATAAGGTGATGTACTGCTTAAGCCTAAAGATATAACAATGTAATGATGTGAACTATGACATATCAAGTGGTTAGTTAATGGAGCAGAAGCCATTGTAGCGTTCTTGTTCACATATAAAAGGATACAACAAGCTTAGAAGCCCACTCAACTCATTCAACACATTCAACCAAACTTGAAGTAGGTCCAATTATCAAGATAACTGACTGAGAACAGCTATAGCTTTTTTAGCTTTGACTAATCACATAGTGTTTTCATTGCTTAGTTTATCTAATTGCTTATAACAAACTATAGTTTCCAAATGTTTTGTTTTGACTCACTCTTAACAAAGAGACCTATAAGAAGTTGATTTGAAACAAGCAGGCTTATTTCAAATAAACTGAATTAAGATATTTATGTTCTTGAAAATAAAAAAATAAAGAATATCCGTTAAATGTTTAATTATGTACATTTCCTCTCTGAGGTAGCTAGCAAAATGTCCCAAAACTATCAATAACTATTTAACCAAACAGTTCATATGTATGCCACAGGCCATCACATCAAAGTGAGTATGACACTTGTATTTTGTAAGAATATAATTCTCAAGTTAATATGTGAGTGTGTAGCTTGTTTTGGTAGTAATGTCTTAACCCTTTCATTAAGATACCAGTCGAATGTTAATCTGAGATCTTGCAATCTGTGTCCTGACTGAAATCTTGTAATTATGATTTTGTTCTCTGACTACCTTAAGCCATAATCTCAAAACCATTTCTTTTTCAGGGCATGAGCTTGTTTGTGTCCTAAATGGCAATCTATCCCCTAAATTGTGTACTACTTTTGAACAAAGCTGTATGGGCCCATAGTCAAAAGTAGATGATATACCAAATAGGGTGCCATTTGGCATACATTCCAGTGACATCTGGAGATGGTGGGAAAGATGGTTTTAAGATTTATGTAAGGCAGTTTATAAACACCGACTGACTGACAGGCATGACTGAAGACTTAATGGGGAGGAGTTAGCAAAGCCTAGCTCTGTGTTGGTTCAGTGTGGACTATGTAGATACCCCTAAACCCAGTACTTAGGCAAACTGAAAATGACATCCCCTTTTGACGTGTGGTGGTTGGGAGGTGGGGGCTGTCACATGGACGGAGGGTCTTACCAGGGGGGACTACTTTATAAACCCCATAAGACACAGCCTTGTCTTTATGACAAAATCACTATGGAGTGTCAGCTACCCAGCAAACAAGAGACTTTAATACTCTCCTGAAATGGATTACAAATATTCACAATTACCATAGATAACGCGATTTTAACAAAGAAATACTGTAATCGTTTTTTTTATATTTTAAAACTTTTTTATTCAACATTTTTTGTTGTCAGTAGAATTTTCTCCTTATTGAACATTCACTTATCTGTGTCAATTTTGTTTGATAACATTTTATATTGCAAATGTGGCTTCTTGGTTCAACTCCCGAAGTCATGGAAGAGCGCTTGTCACCTGCACGATTTGTCCAAAGTCCCGGGAATAATCACAATCTAGCAGCAGCGAGGGTTCACAGTATTGAAGCAATTTTGGGATATAAAGACGAAAACATTTGTCAGCAATCTGTCTCCTACAATGGATCGGCAAAACTCACCGATAAGAGAGGGAACGGAATTATATCACCCTTAAAGAAAGAGGACAACACACAACATTTTGAAAGTACGTGACACGGGCGATATACAGCTCTGGAAAAAATTGAGAAAGTTTTGAGTGAGAAACAGAGGCGTTCGATTTTGCAGTGGTCTATTACTCTTAACCCTTCTGTTCCTAACTCAAAAACTTCCTTTCCAACTTTTTTGGAAAGGAACGAAAAATATGCAGTGGTCTCAATTTTTTCCAGAGTTTTAAGTGATTTAGTGACTTGCTCAACCTTGACTAATTCATAATGCTACCATGCTAGTATCCTTTTGGACCGTAGAGTAAAACGTCACATGGAACCAAATGAGCAATGAAATAGCTTCATACGTTTAACCTATAGCCTGTATTACACTCTATGTTTTGCAGATGTTTGCTGCCGCAGTTCTGGGGCCTCTGTCAGTCCGGATTTACCAGACGGGGAGGATAAACTGTCGGATGACGAGAACCCAAAGAAGAAACACCGGCGCAACAGGACAACGTTCACTACCTTTCAACTCCACGAGTTGGAAAGAGCGTTCGAAAAGTCGCATTATCCAGATGTCTATAGCAGAGAGGAGCTCGCGCTTAAAGTGAATCTTCCAGAGGTCCGAGTTCAGGTGAATTATGAGCTGAAGTGGGTCTGTCTTAAATGTTTCTTAAAAATCGTCTCAACAGAAGTTTGATATCACTTCAAAGTTGTGTTTCAGTGTAATAACAGTATTTATAATATGCGGCTTTTGACATTAATCCGATGTCTTCAGTTTGAAATTCAGCTTTTTTATAATTAGCCTCCAAATATTTTTCAAATATCAATAGCCTCTTGTTATACGAAGGACGCTTAAATTCTACCATTGGGCAAATTATCTGTCAATTAGCTTAATTAACCCCGTTATGAAAATGTTAAAATAGTAGGCTACATAGCTTACATTTAATAAAAGTTAATACCCTATCCGTTGAAACCGTTTCATTCTTTAAAATGATCTAACCTAAGTCTAAGAAGATCATGTCTATTCTGAATGTGGGACAATGCGTTGTGCATGCCGTACAGAAAAAAATATGTTAACAGCTCATCGATTTTAGAACCATTTCCGGTAAGCTTTTGCAAAATTACCACTACTTTTTCTCCTAAGCATTAAAGTTGTGCATTACAGTTGTGCGTACAGTTATCGATCAATTGTCAAACATTGTTTTTTCCACCTTTTTAGTGTGTTAATTCAAGTAAATCAGTTTTAACATTCTTTTCAATATACTTTTGATGATTAAAGATATTTCAAATTACATATCATCATATTCTATACATGTAATGTGTAATATTATGATCATGAATTATTTGTTAAATCAATTGCAGCAGTAACATATATACAAAAGTACAGCTCCGGAAAAGATTAAGAGACCACTGCATCTTTTTCTTTTCTTTCCCAAAAAAATTAAAAGAAATGTTTTGAGTTAGGAACAGAGGCATTCAATTTGCAGTGGTCTCTTAATTTTAACCCTTCTGTTCCTCACTCAAAACCTTCCTTTTCAACTTTTTTGGAATGCAAAGAAAAAGGTGCAATGGTCTCATAATCTTTCCAGAGCTATATGTATATATATATACATCCCATTATGTTCAATTTCCAAACCAAACTATGTTTTTTACTTTAGGCTGTGTAAACACTAATCAATTTTGTTATTTTTATTTGCTACAGCAAAGTTTCTTGCATCTATCAAAAATAGTCAATCTCAACAGATAAGCTTCCTGATTAAACATATATATATATATATATATATATATATATATATATATAACTATTTTATCTTCATCTGTATTCTCATTGATAGTGTTCAGTAGCGAATTTCAATATTGTACATATTTAAAAGTGTCTCTGAATCTTTTTTTATGGTCATCAACTGGTGTATTGATGCTAAATTCCAATTATGAATATTCCATCCATAGGTGTGGTTCCAGAACCGCAGAGCCAAGTGGCGTCGCCAGGAGAAGCTGGAGGTGAGCTCCATCAAGCTCCAGGATACTTCCTCCCTCCTATCTTTTGGCCACTCCCCTTCCCAATCACTGGGCTCCGGGCTACAGCTGGAGCCCTGGCTAAGCACCCCCATCACCAGTTCAACCCCTCTGCAGTCACTGCCTGGGTTCATTACCAGCCACTCTCAGGGCCTCCCTGCTGCTTCCAGCTATACCCCTCCACCCTTCCTCAACTCCCCCAGTTTTGGACACCACAACCTGCCTCATATTGGTTCTATTTGTCCTCCTCCACCTCCCCCGTACCAATGTTCCATGGCTGGGTACATCGACAAGATAGCTATGGAAGAAACAGATCCGCGTAACTCCAGTATTGCATCTTTGAGAATGAAGGCTAAGGAGCATATTCAGTCAATTGGGAAGACATGGTGAGGATATATGCTGGCTGCATTCACCTAAGGCAATGCAAAGACTTAAAGACTACTTCTGCATGTAATGCTGCTGTGCTATGTACATACATTCACTGTGGTATAGGACTTTGCTCAATGGACATGTTTAGATTTTTCAATGATTTTCATTTTCGTCCCAGTCAGTGTTTGTTTTGTTAATTGTCAGTATTGAAGGAGCAACACTAGTATCAAGTTTTATTATGAGTTTTTTGTCATGTCATGCTTGCATCCAAGATAATGTACAGTGTACTTTTAGTTACCAATTACGGATGCCACTGAGGAGAAAGTGGAACTGTGAACATTTCAACATTTGTCACTTGCCTGCAAGCTTCTCTTTGTCAATATTTTCATCCCTGTTGTGTTTTGGTTATGATCCCAAGTATTTATTATTGTTTACAAGCTTGTTTAGATACCTTTCTTAAATTTTCCTTATCTTTTGGGCTCTTCATTTTCACAATGTACATGACAAAATGTCCACTTGTTGTAATCAGTGTTTGTCTGTACATTATGGATTTTATGGAAATAAACCATCAATTTTCTCTGTACAGTCAACAATCATCCAATCTGGCAATAGGCAGATCAATTTATGTGGCAATTCTCAAGTATATTTTCATATCACCCATTACATTACATTACTGTATGTAGATTAATGGCCAAAAATAATAAAAGTAATCAGTTGTAAATTAAGTCTATAACAAAATGAGGAGAAAGGGATCTGAATAGTAATAGAAGTACTCAATTATAAATTAAGTCTATAACAAAATGAGGAGAAAAGGGTCTGAATATTTTCCAAAACTACTGTGGATTATGCTACTGTTAAGATTATAGCATATTCTCTGATATTTCTTCTACATGTGACAGCTGTTATATTTTTCAGGACACACTGCTTGACAGCTTTGTCTTTCATCCTGGTCTAGAGATAGACTAGTTTTATCTTATTTTCATCTTCACTCTAAATCTCTTGAGGTGTCAGAATTTTTTTTCATTGCTCCTTTATTGTTAATTTTTGTAAAGAAAAAAGTTGTCCAGTTTTTAATGTATTAAAACTAAATACATTTCCACTAGAGGGAAGAGGCAATCAAGTTCACTTTGTCTGTTATGCCACTCTTTGACTTGACATTTAACTTTGCAATAAGGGTGACTATAAAGTCAGTTTATTTTAAGTTTAAATTCTGTGAAGGCACACTGAAAATACACAAATTATTTGGTAATATACAGCTCTGGAAAAAATTTAGACCAACATCTCTTCTTAAACCAAAATCTCTACGTGTATGGCAGCAGTTCCATTCCAGTGTCTGTTCATTACCAACATAGGTACACCTCATTTTACTTAATGAGGTACTGATTAGGGGATTACCTGAGCCAAATCTAATTTAATGAGGAAAAGTTTAAAAACCACTGCTGTGGTCATCACTGTCCTCTTGCTAGCTGGATGGCAAACAAGAAGTACCTCAAAGGTAATTTGAATTGATAATAGAGTTGAAAAGAAAAGCTTTGAATGAGGAAAATAAGTGTTAAATTATGGCTTTACTGGCAGAAGGATACAGTAAGCATCAGGTTGCTTCCATCTTGAAAATGTAAAAGATGTCGGTTCATTAGAACAAGGTCAAGCAACAGACATTGGGAATAACAAAGCTAAAGACTGGCAGAGGGCGAAAATGACTGTCCACTTACCTAGATGACCATCAACTCATTTGAATGTCACTCAACAACCGTAGGATGACATCAAGGTACTTACAAAAAGAATGGCAAACAGCAGTTGGGGTGAAGTGCATGGTGAGGTCAGTTCAAAACAGGCTCCTAGGGGCCGCTAGGAGCCTTTCAGCTTTGCCCAACACCTGGTCGTCTGATGGTTAGATGGAGACCAGGAGAGGCCTACAAGCCACAGTGTCTCGCGCCCACTATGGAGGATCGGTGTTGATCTGGGGATGCTTCTGCAAGGCTAGAATCGGGCATATCTGTCTTTGTGAAGGACGCATGAATCAAGCCAAGTACAAGGTTATCCTGGTAGAACACCTGTTTCTTTCTGCACTGACATTGTTCCCATCTCATTTCATCTTCATCCACTTATCAGGTATCAGGTAGCGGGGGCAACAGTTCCAGCAGGGGACCCCAAACTTCCCTTTCCCGAGTCACATTTGCCAACTCTGATCCCGAGGCGTTCCCAGGCCAGTGTCGACATATAATCTCTCCACCTAGTCCTGGGCCTACCACGAGGTCACCTCCCAGCTGGACGTGCCTGGAACACCTCCCTAGGGAGATGTCCTGGGGGCTTCCTTACCTGATGCTCGGACCCCCCCAGCTGGCTTCTTTCGATGCAAAGAAGCAGGGCGTCTACTTCAAGTTCCTCACGGATGACTGAGCCTCTCACCCTATTTCTAAGGGAGACGCCAGAGTTTTCTTCTGAGAAAACTAATTTAAGCCTGTTGTACCCGCGATCTAGTTCTTTCGGTCATGACCCAGCCTTCATGACCATAGAAAATTGACCGGTATATTGAGAGCTTTGCCTTCCGGCTCAGCTCTCTTCTCGTCACAACGGTGCGGTAAAGCGAATGCAATACCGCCCCCCGATGCTCCGTTTCTCCGGCCAATCTCCCGCTCCATTTTCCCCTCACTTGCGAAAAAAACCCAGAGATATTTGAATTCCTTTACATGGGGTAACGACATTGTTCCCCAACTCTGATAATTGTTTTTTCCAGCAGGACAATGCTCCATGCCACACAGCCAGGTCATTTAAATTGTTGTTGGATGACCACCAGATCAAGACCCTGTCATGGCCAGCCCAATTTCCAGACCTCAGACCTGACCCAATTGAAAACCTCTGGAATTTGATCAATAGGAAAATGGATTGTCACAAGCCATCAAACAAAGCCTTTGCTTGAATGTTTGTGCCAGGAGTGGCATAAAGTCACCCAACATCAATGTGACAGAGAGCATGTCAAGACGCATTCCTAACATAAAATATTATTATTTTATTGTTGGAAAATGAATTAGTTTTCTTAGCATTATTTGAGATCTGAAAACAATGCATATTCTTTTGGTTATTTTAACCAGTTATTTTCAACAAATAAATACTGTAAATGACAATATTTCTATTTTGAATTTGTGAGTAATGTTGTCAGTAGTTTATAGAATAAAACAAAAATGTTCTTTTTACTCAAACACGTACCTATGAATAGTACAACCGGTGGTCTCATATTTTTTTCCACAGCTGTATGTGCACTTATTATGATGGCATTTGGAAATGGCAATACAATTTATTTTACAGTATATATTATTGTTCAATCTCTCACAGTACATCTTTTCATTCAAAATCTGCCAATGGTAGCTTAATGAATTAAAATATTTTTTATCTATTTGTTTCAGCAATTCTATCCCCATTTCTCTCGATTTTGTACCATTCAATTTGTGGATATGACCAATTAATCTCAAGTTGAAGTTCAGGTCATGCATTTTTCTATACATAACCCACCAAGCCTTGCTAGTCAGTCTAACAAACACATTGGAGGATACTGTTCAAACTGTCAACCTCAGTCAGCTTGTAGGCAACCAAACCACTACAAGGAGCCACTTGAACATAAAGAGATAAGGACTCTTCTGCCAATCTACCTTTCTGGATGATGCAAGTATTAGGCAATTTGAACCTCCTGGTCGCTGCCTCCTGTGTGAGACCCTGGGATTGATTTCTGGATTTAGTGGCACCTCAGCAATATGATGTAGTGTCTAAGAGGGCTGTGCTGTTATGGATTCCTTCAAGTAATTTTTGGTATTATGATAACATTGTGCCATCAGTGGGAGTTATAACACCAAGTATATCATAGAGCAATGACAACAGCCATGATACATTTTGGATAATATTTTTAAATAAATGCCCCAAATACTTAATTTTCCAGCAATAAGTCTTTTAAAAAGGTTTTCTGAAGTAATATCTGTAATGACCTCCTATACCTCAACCTTCCACTCCACTCTTCCGTCCTCACAATCACCCGAATACTGAGCACCTGTGTCAATTACCTGTTCCTTGGTTTTCTCCCACTATTTAGTCCATTCACTTCAAGCTTTCCGATTGTGAGGTAATGATTTTTTGGTCTCTGCATCATTACTGGGCCCTTTTTGGATTCTCTACACTTTTTGGATTTTTGTATACCAACCTGCTTCTGCCCGATCTACCTTTGACTGATTCCCTGCCCAGTCCCTCTCGGTACTTTTGCCTGTCTGTTGGATTACTCCATTTTTACCTTCTGCCTGCCTGTGATTTGGAGACCTACCAAGCCCTCCTGTGCCTCAGTATGTATTGGTGCCTTCCTGTGTATGACCCTGTCCTGTACTTCTGACCACGCTTCGGCTGTACCCTGTTATCAGTAAAGGCAGCGCACACCACAATTGGGGCCACAACACCAGCCTCCGTCTGGTATCATTACAATATTATTAATCATTAACACCATGTTATACCTTTGGATTTATTATATATCATAACTTTCTTAAATATAGTGGCCTAGACTTCGAGCATTCTCAGCCACAGCCTTTGCTACAAACATGGTTATCTTTTCCCATTGTCTCTAACAAATAATACTAAAGTAATTCCTAAAATATATCTTCAGTATAGGCATGCAGATACAGTATGATGGCCCCATGACGAAGTTCTCAAGGCCTTTGTCAATTTTCCAATTAAGGATTTCCACAGCATAATGTATCCTCTTTCTTAAATACTTTGGTTCACATTCTAGCATTGAAAAGAAAACATATTGCAAATATATAATTCGGAAAGTTTTTTAGACTCCTTCACTTTCTGGGCCTAAATGATGTGCACATCGCGGCATTCTGTTTTTATTTACATTTTACACAGTGTCCCAAAGTTTTTGGAAGTAGTGTTGGAAATGATTAACTTTGTAGACTCAATATTTGGTAGCCTCTGGCCAATATAAATGCAATCAAGCACTTCCTATTGTCACGTCCTGGCTAGGCCCCTAGCCATCTTCGGACGTGGCCAGAAGAGGTGCCTCTAGGCACCTCTATGTTGCTTCGGTCTCCCCAATTGGAGGCAGGTGTTGGTTATTGCCTCTAATTGGGGAACCTATGTATGTTCAATGTTTGCCAACATCTATGTGGTTCATTTTGGTTGTCATCCGAAGGCTATACTACTCAGTCAGTCAGTCAGTCAGTCAGTCAGTCAGTCAGTCAGTCAGTCAGTCAGTCAGTCAGTCTGTCAGTCAGTCAGTCTGTCAGTCTGTCAGTCAGTCAGTCAGTCAGTCAGTCAGTCAGTCAGTCAGTCAGCTTTGAGTTTGTCTTTGTTTTGTTCTCTCTTTATTAAAACTATGGATTACTACGACCGTTTTCCCTCTGCCTATGTGTCCACAACCCAGATTTATGACACCTATAGATATTGATGCTTTCTTCCTCTGTACTAGCAGTTTGGCCCAGTCTCTTCTGCCTTCCGCCTGCCTGTTTACAGATCTAGCCACAGGATTTGAATAGGATATACATCTGCCCTAATTGCTGACTACTCAAGAACAGCCCAGCATTGTCTCCATTAAATCCTGGGTGTTTTCTGAAGTGTGTTTGTGGTCAATGTCCTGCTGGAAGACACATTACTTAGAAACTGGGTTCAATTCTGTGCTAATAAATGCCTTAGTATTGGACTGGCCATCTGGCAATTCTTGCAGAGGTGCAAGACCATCTCTCATCGGGGTGGGCTGGTTCAAATTTTGTTGAATATAATTTTATTAGGTGGCCCATGGGATTACATGTAATCACTTTTTAATTACTGATCTGTTTTGAGTGTTTGGCTAACCAGTGGGCAACGTCTGGACATATAACAAAGATGGGATGGCCTGATTACCTGATGGCTAAGCTGAGGTTGTTCAAATGTGCATCAAATAGTGGTACCTGATCCGACAGACAGGCTACTTCTCCTTAATCTTCAAAAAAGATAATGGATCGTAATAGAGGTGATTCCGCATACATTAAAATGTCCACAGCACTATGTACCCCCAGTTTTCCCTAGTATACAGTTAGGTCCAGAAATATTTGGAAACATACACAATTCTCATCATTTTGGCTCTGTACACCATCCACAATGGATTTGAAATGAAACAACCAAAGTGTAACAGAAGTGCAGACTTTCAGCTTTAATTCAAAGGATTTAACAAAAACATTGTGTGAAATGTTGAGGAATTGCAACAATTTTCAGACACAGTCCCCTTATTTCAGGGGCTCAAATGTAATTGGACAAATGAACACAATCATAAATAAAATGTTTATTTTTAATACTGTTGAGATTCCTTCACAGGCAAAGTCTGGAATGCATCGACATCACCAAACGTTGGGTATCTTCCTTTGTGATGCTTTGCCAGGCCTTCATTGCAGATTTCTTCAGTTGTTGCTTCTTCATGGGTCTTACGTTTTGTCTTCAGCAAGTGAAATGCATACTTGATCGGGTTACGATCAGGTGATTGACTCGGCCATTGTAGAATATTTCACTTTTTTGCCTTAAAAAACTCCATCAATAAACACTAGTGACCCTGTGCAATTGGAAGCCATGCATGTCCATCCCATCACTGTCTCCACTGTGTTTTACAGATCACAAGCCATTCCAAGCCTTCTCCATACCTTTTTCTTCCCATCATTTTGGTACAGGTTGAAATGAACACCTGGAATTAACCCCTTTTACCTTGCTTAATTGACGTAGAAATAACACAGGAATCGCCCAATCCTGTCCATGAAACAGCTTTTGAGTCAATTGTCCAATTACTTTTGGTTCCTTGAAAAAGAGGGGGATTTATATTAAAGAGCTGTAATTCATTAACTCTTCCTCCAATTTGGATGTGAATACCCTCAAATTAATCAATCAATCAATCCAATTTATTTTATAAAGCCATTTTTACATCAGTAGTTGTCACAAAGTGCTTTCACAAAACACCCAGCCTGAAACCCCAGGGAGCAAACAACAATAGTGATGAACTTCAGTGGCTAGGAAAAACTCCCTAAGAGAGCCGAAATTTAGGAAGAAACCTAGAGAGGAACCAGGCTAAGAGGGGTGACCAGTCCTCTTCTGGCTGTGCCGGGTGAACATTTTAATGTCCACATTTTAATAATTCAATGCATGTGAGCTAAACCCAGAGTCTATGTAAACCTAGTCCAGATCAGAGGCATAACCAGATGGACAATGACAGGGACAGACAAAGGGAGGAGGGAGGGGGTCAGCAGAGTAGCAGCTGAAATCGTCAGGTATTGACTTGATCAGCAACACAACCAGGAGGACTTTGGACAGGGACCGCAATGAGTCAAGTCTGGTACTCCGCAGGTGTGGGTTAAGACCTCATGTCCTCCTAAGTTTAAAACGACAAAAAACAGGGAAAATTTAGAAAATGCATTCCTTAGATCTACAGGGATTTATAGTGGAGAAGGAGAACTGACCCTACTCCCCCAGCACAATAATATAACAGGGTAAGTCGTTGGGGCTGAGACAGGGGGTCCAGTGACACTGTGGCCCTATCCGGAGGAGGCAGGGCCAAACAGGCAGGTAATCAATCTACCCACATTCGCAGGACTTGAGCATTGTCTGCTGGAAAAAACAATTCTCAGAGTTAGGGAACATTGTCAGCGCAGAAGGAAGCAGGTGTTCATCTAGGATAACCTTATAATTGGCTTGATTCATGTCTATCAATCTACCCACATTCTCAGGACAACTGAGATTTTGGGGACTGTAATTATTTGAGGATTCAGTTATTTGTTTTCTAATGGTGATGATCTTTTCATCAAATAAGTTCATGTATTCATTACAGATAAAGTGAAGACCCACTTCACTTGTTGAGTGTTGCTTTTTAGTTAACTTTGCAACTGTATCAAAGAGAAATTTTTGATTGTTTTTGTTCACCTCAATCAGGTTGGAGAAATATGCTGATCGAGCAGATGTGAGTGCTTTTCGGTATTTAAGTGTGCTGTCTATCCAAGCTAGTCTGAATACGTCCAACTTGGTGAAGTGCCACTTTCGCTCCAATTTTCTGGAGGCAAGAGAGACTGCATTTCAACTCCATATTCACTACTTAACTGTAACTTGAATATATCTTAGTAAACTGCCAAAATAACAAAACGTATGTCAGTGTCCAATTATTTCTGGACCTAACTGTATGTATTTATATCACTTGTATTTGACATGAACCCGCATTATTTTTTAAAAGGGAAGGGCCAGAAAGAGTGTTTCAATCAATATTTAGTAATAATTAAAAAATGAATGACATGTTGCACCTTTCCACATGAGCCAGGATAAGAATGAGAACAGCTGGCCAATGGAGCACTTATCACAGCTGTGGCCAGGGGCAACTGGTAGATAATATTTAGATGACTAGAAGTTAGAAGTTAAAAAGTGCAACAGTATCTGGTATCTGCGGGGACCCTGTAATGTGAGCTAGAATCGCTACAGTGTGATATCCCAATCCACCTGTGATACCCTCTCTGAAGTTCAGCTTGAATCTGGTTGGCAGCTGAATGAGATTCTCCAAAATTAAAAACATCCTTCACTTGTGGGCATTTTTGTCTTGCGGCCGTATCCTGGCCGTTTGGCTACAATTGCATAGGCCTTAAACATCTTCATAACATTACATCCGGTGGAAACCGTAACATTAAGGTGTCTGGAGTTTACCTGGCTACAATCTTGTCTGACCTCAGGCAATTCCATGGTTTTCAATAATTTTCTCCATGGTCCTGTTTTGTAAATATTTTCTTCAAGAATAACACGCAAGGATGCCAATGGCTTTGGCCACCACTGGTTTTACTCTGGTTTCACTACTCATAGGTATGTGTTAGGGTTAGGGTTAGGGGTTATTCTGTTTTATTCTGTAAACTGACAACATTACTCCAAATTGAAAATAACAACTCGTCACAATAACCAAAAAAATACGCACTGTTTTCAGACTTGCAAAGAAACACTGCAAAGAAAACAAATGTGTATTCATTTTCAACTACAACATATTAATGTTTTAACTTGAGAAGAGTTCAGAAATCTATATTTGGTAGAATAACCATGATTTTTAATCTTGGCATGCACTCCACCAGTCCGTCACATTGCTGTTGGCTGACTTTATGCAACTCCTGGCACAAAACTTTGCTCGACTTTGTTTGATGGCTTGTGACCATACATCTTCCTCTTGATCAAATTCCAAAGGTTTTCAATGGGATTCAGGTCTGGAGATTGGGCTGGCCATGAGATTGGTCTGGTGGTCCTCCATCCATTCCTTGATTGACCTGGCTGTGCGGTATGGAGCATTGGAAAAAACAATTCTCAGAGTTGGGGAACATTGTCAGCGCAGAAGGAAGCAGGTGTTCATCTAGGATAACCTTATAATTGGCTTGATTCATGTGTTTCATAAAGACAAATCTGCCCGATTTCCAGCCTTGCTGAAGCATCCTCAGATCATTACCGATCCTCCACCAAATTTCACAATGGGTGCAGGACACTGTGGCCTGTAGGCCTCTCCATGCCTCTGTCTGATTATTAGACATCCAGGTGTTGGGGAAGAGCAGAAAATGACTTAAGGTCAGAGAAGATAACCTTACTTCATTCCTCTATGGTCCAATCTGCATGGTCTTTTGCAAACTTCAGCCAGGCTCTTTGCTTTTCATTGATGAATGGCTTTCTTCTAGCTTTGCACAACTTCAGCCCTGCCCCTAGGAGCCTGTTTTTAACCGTCCTTGCCGTGCACTTCACCTCAACTGCTGTTTGCCATTCTTATTGTATGTACCTTGATGTTATCCTATGGTTGTTAAGTGACATTCAAATCAGTTGACGGTCATCTCGGTTAGTGGACAGTCATTTTCACCCTCTACCAGTCTTTAACTTTGTTTTTCCCAATGTCTGTTGCTTGATCTTGTTCTTATGAATCGCCATCTTTCAGGATGGAGTAACCTGATGCTCACAGTATCCCTCTACTAGTAAAGCCATTATTGAACCCTTCTTAACCTGTCTTAAAGCTTTTTTCCAACTCTATTGTCATGCTGAATAGTTTTTTTTATTCAAATTACCTTTTCGGTACTACTTGTAATGTGTTTGCCATCCAGCTAGTCCTATTGCAAGAGTATAGTGATTACCACAGCAGTGGTTTTCATACTTTTCCTCATTAAATTGGATTTGGTTCAGGTAACCACCCTATCAGTACCTCATTAAGTAAAATGAGGGTTGCCTATGTTGGAATTTAAAGGACACTGGAATGGGATTGCTGCCTATACATATAGAGATGTTGTTTTAAGAAAAATTAGGAGTGGTCTCTTAATATTTTCTGGATCTGTAAATAACCACAGAATTTCTGCCTTTTCAGTGTGCTTTCATGGAATATTTTAGACTTCAAATAAAGCGATTTTATAGTCACACTTATTGCAAACTGAAATGTCAAGTCCAAGAGTGGCATAACAATGAACGTGGTTGACACTTCCCTCTAGTGGACAGTAGTGTTATGAGTGCATGGTTACGTTATGATACGCCTGGTTTTCCAATATACATAAAAAATACTACAAGGGCAATCAAAAGTAATGTTCGGACACCACAAGAGATTTACAGTGAAGATGAAAACAAGGTAAAACTAGTCCCTCTCTTGACCAGGGTGAAAGACAAAGCTGTCAAGCATTGTGTCCTGAAAAATGTAGAGTAAATATCAGGGAATATGTTATAATCTTAGGAGGAGCATAATCCACAGTGGCTCTGAAAAAAATTCAGACTTATTTTGATAAAGATTTAATTTACACTTGATTATTTGTATTATTTTTGACCATTAATCTACATAAAGTAATATACGAAAAGTGAAAGTTCTAACTGTGCAAATACATTTTAATTTAGGAAGAACTGAATTATCGCATGTACTCATGTATTCAGTACATTGTAGAAGCGGCTTTAGCGGCTTTGCATACTTGGATTCCCTTCTAAAATTTCCAGCAGCAATCTCTCTCATTCTTCTTTAGAGTTCATTTCAAGCCATGTCAGATTAGATGGTAATCATCAGTGAACTGTTATCTTCAGATCCCCCCACAGATGATCGATGAGCTTCAAGTCTGGGATTCGGCTGGGCCACTCAAGGACTTGTTCCAAAACCACTTCAGTGGCTGTGTCTCAGCTGTGTGCCTTGGGTTATTGTTGCCCCTAAAGATGACTTTTTGTCCCAATCTGAGGTACTGTGCACACCGAATCATCCCCATGGCTCAGGGCTCCCACTACCGTGTCAGGATGGTATTAGCCAGGTATTGAGCAGTACCTTGTTTCATGATACTCAGGTTTCCATCCACACATTGTGTTGCAGTGATGTTGACCTTCTGGACATTTCTCCCTTTACACCTTTGTTAGCGTGACCACTGGATTCTGGTTCATTAACCCTTCTTACCCAGGCCCTTCTTACCCAGTAACTTAGTTTAGCCATACACCCAGCTCTAGGAAGAGAATTGGTGTTCCAAACTTTGTCTTTCATAATTTCATAATGATGGAGCCCCCCAGCATTTAAGAGGTCTATTTGGACTTTCTTGGACACTGTGAATTGGGGACCTTATATTGACAGGTGTTTGCCTTTCTAAATAATGTCCAATCAACTGAATTTGGCACAACCTTATATAGACAGGTGTTTGCCTTTTTAAATAATTTCAAATCAATTGAATTTGGCACAGGCAGACTTCCATTTCTAGAGACATTTCAATGATGATCAAAAGGCACAGGATGCATCGGAGCTATAACTAGAGTGACAAGGCAAAGGGTGTGAAAACTGAATAAGGCAGTTCTTTCTGTAAATCTTTTTTACTAATTGTCACAAATTTCAAAAAAGTGTTTTTCACTTTATGAGGTATTGTGTGATTTTTGTACATTGATGGCAAAGAGTAACATTTTTTATAATTACTTACTAACCCTAACCTTAACCTATTTCATAACACTTAACCTAAACCTTATTCTAAACCTAACCCTAACATCAGCAAGCAGTTTCTTATCAACAGATAGAAAATACTATCAACAAACAATCTGTTGACCATTTACAGATGGAAATTGGCACTCTCAACATGAAGTGTAACCAAAATCATATTCTCAGTCTCTAAGGGTCATTTTCTGAAATGGAAATTATATTTAAAGATTTGCTGTAAGTATAATTAGATTTGTCTTTTAAAAGATTACACAAGCAGTTTACTTAGTAATTTCCTCCTCATTAATCCATGTAAACACGCCAACACACACACATATTACTTCTACGCCAGTCTCTCAAAGTGTTTTGTACTTCCATTATCTACCATTATCTACTATTCATCTGTAACAAATGAGGGGAGAAAAACTGAGTGGAAAACCTGCCTGGTGGATAAAATGAAACAGGATACGCATTAACCAAATGAAATTGTTCCAATTAACATTTCACATTGAAAGAAAGTCTGGAGCAGATAATTGAAACCATTGTTGTCTGGGGACAGCTGAGAGGAGAGGCAAGAGTTTCTAATAATACACCAACTGTTTCAAATGCTGCCCTATTTCCTACATAGGACCTTACATTAGACCATAGCGGCTGTGATCAAAAACAATGCGCTCTAAGGAATATGGTAACATTTGGGATGCATATTCTCCTGTCTGCATGCACATTATACCTCACAAAGCTCAGCTTGTCAGATATGTTCATTGCTGGCTCATTGAAAAATTCAAAATCCATATAGGTCAAAAAATTATGAAATGGTTTAAATAACTAACAGATTTATTAAAACGTATATTCCAATATTTGTACTTCAGGGAGTTTAGAGAGTAGTTACTAAAGAGAGAAAACATCAAAATAAATAATAATAACTGTGAGCCAGCTGTGAAACGATCTGGTTTGCCTTCTTGTGGTGAATTTGTTCTCTCCACACTTTTTTCCAGAATTGTCAGATTCTTTAAATTAGCATTGTACAAATGGATCTAATTTGTGAAAATTTGACAATTACCAGATTAATTTTTTATTAAAACAACTTTTTAATAAAAGTTTTAATGTGAGTCTCATTTTTTATAATACTCAGTATCCCATGCGTACTATATATCTACATATGAAAAGGAATACACAATCATACACACTGCAGTTATCACAATACTTTTAGATTTATTAAATGTTCTTTATACATCAGTGTTGAAAGAAAGAAATGTATTTTGAGTAGCATATAATACACAGTAGATAAAGATATGTAATTAGTGTCCTCATATAAAGTACACTGTTATATTTCAAAAAGTTGAAACAGGTGTGCTGGATACAATTCTTAAACTTATAGTTTTTGTGTAGTGTAGTTCATCAAGAGATGCAGTCTAGAGCTTCCTGGCTGTCTTCAACTGACACTAGCCAGTCGAATGAAGTCAGTCGGCTATGGAGAGGAAAAACAGGAAAACAATTTAGCACTCTTATCTGAGCGAAGTAAACCTAGGTATTGAAAGATTTTTAAATAGACATACTTTGTGTTGTTTTTATTATACACAAGCATGTTATTTGAATCTTGTTTTACAATGAAAGCTGTGAGATATGATCTAACCAATTATTCTGATAAAAGCAGCAAATAAAGTGAGAAGTAGATTACTTTAGTATTACGATTTCGTGCTGTATGCTTAATGTCATACGATGGGTAGAGCGAGCTAAAAAGGAAATGACAATAGGTACAGCATTCACCTAAAGGACACTAGTTAAGTTACTGACCTGTTTGTTGTATCTGTCTTTCTGCATCATCTGTGGGAGCTCCCGATGAAAGGGAGTCTGTTTATGTCTCTGAGTCTGGTTCTCCAGTCCCCCCAGAGCCCTGATGAAAGCTTGCACTAGCTTGGACGGCTGCACATAATCATCTAAATGCTTGTCTTCCTCTGTAGATGGTACATATACATAGTCGCTGCCTCTAGTGTTGCTCACCTCTGATCCTGAGAGACTGTCAATGCTTTTTTTACCCATCAAGTGACCTGAAATATAATTTGTACATATAGAATTTACAGATGAACAATTAGAAGTCACAGGTGCCAGATGTGTAGAGTACAATTATGTCATTGAGGGTTAAGTCAATTCAGGTACTTATTGTTTTCATGTCTACAGAGCAACTTTTCAATAACAACAGGATTTGTCAAAACCCAATTCTCTGCAGAACCAAAAGATAATTATTGAAAATATATCCAACTGTTGTTTCTCAATATTAAATTCTATTGGGGTCACAATTATTAAATCAGAAGGCAAAAAAGTACTTGAATTGTTTACAATAATATTATATTCTGTACATTTTCCATAGTAGATCTTACCTACGGCCCAGTGATTCCCTCGTGAGTACACTGTCCCACTGGCTTCTGGATTCTCTGAACAATGCACCATACATGAAAGTGATACCAAACTAACAAGAATCCATAAGGATGTTCTGTAGATACAGGTACGGCACAGATCACCCATGATGCTGCTGAAGGAAGTGCACTTTTCCCTAATACAGTCGTTTAATCGTTACTGACCTTATATCTGTCCAGTTTTATATTCACAACTAGAGGACTTCCATAATCACTTAATTTATATCATACCATCCATCCTGGAGTTTGTCTTGACGTGTTTGCGAAGTCATACAGCTCTGAAGTAGATGACATTGAAACTTGCATGTCCCTCGCTTGTATACGTCAGTGGGTTTGTTAAAAATACACCCATGATGTTAAGTGAAAGATTCAAAGTGACAAATTGTGATAACCTGCCATTATGAAGCACCACTGGGTATTGTGTGTGGAGATTGCAGTCGCACGAGATGTCAGCGTCATTTCATTAACGGGTTAGTTCCTCTGCAGAGTTTGAATAGCCTATCTCACCGGCACACTAATCCTTACTAGTACACTACCTTTCAACAAACCAAATCAAAAGTACTGTATAAAAGACTTCTGTTTGGGACACAGTTCAGGTAATAGTACTTGCAAATTTCCCCTTCTAGCAGGTGGTAAGAAATAAAGACCTAATTATATTTCATTACTATTTGTTGACCCGTGTAATGTGCCATTTCATTGAGCTATTATTTGATCAGCTATAGTGTGTAAAATGTAATACTGGATAAATAGAATGGATTTGAATAGAGTAAAGTCTATTCAATCATTTGTACACAATGATGGATAAATGAACAACAGAACCAAATGCCGGTTACCACATGTACATTATATTATGGATTCAACTATTGTTATCTTCAGTTAATAGGAAAGAGCAACAGCAAGTATTATAGCGGGGCAGTGCTATAAAATTAATTATGGATTCTACCTCCATGAGAAATAATCATACTTGACTGATAACAATTATTTCAGGTATTGACATACAGATCATTGCAGAGAAAGAGTTAAAGATAATCAGTGTTGACAGATTAGTCCACCCACTATCCTTACCCAGATACATGATGTAGGAACATTTGGTCTGATAAGGTTGAGTACAGCCTGGGGGACTTTTCCCATCTCAGGAAAGCCCCGCAGGAAGTTGGTGTGTTGACCTTGTATTCATTTTGACCACAGTGGATGACATCAATTGAACAACCAATAAGAAGTAGCAATTAGTCACAGGGAAGGACGTCAGGCTGCAATGGAACAATTTGAGATCACTATAAAGGCTTTGTATTGTTTAAAGATAACAATTTAGTCAGATCTGTGCAAATCACATATTGTCAGTTCTGTTTCAGTCTAAGCATCAAAAGATGATAAAACAAATGTTCTATTATTTTGTCCTGCATTATAATGCAATATACCAAAATAATTGGCACCTTTTTGAAAAACATGTATACTATAAACAACAAATGTTTTGAGCTATATAATATTTTCCCAGTGGAATGAACAGTATTACACAGTACTGAATTGCTGATTCAATAAAAATCAACTTAACCTTCAAAACATTAAGTGGATTTATTTGAACATTTGTCTTGACTACTTTTTAAACACTCCTCCAGAAAGATAATGTAACTGAGCTTTTCCTAGCAATTTTCTTTAAACTGAAAAACACATTGGAAAAGATCTTCCATTACTTCAGTAATAAATATAATGTTTTTATGAATTGGCTCTTCAATTCCAACCTTTGGTTTTCAATGGGGATGAAGTATGGAGATTGAGATTGGCGTTTCAAAAGCAAGAAAGCAAGTTTATTTATATAGCACAATTCATACATAGAAGCAATTGAATGTGCTTTACAAAGAAAAAGAAAAATCTGAAAATGCAATAGAATACAAACAAGTACTAGAATGAAAACATCAAATGTGTTGAACAAGCACAAGTACAGTACAACAAAATACAGTTACAGTGGATATAAAAAGTCTACACACCCCTGATAAAATGCCATGTTTTTGTTGTGTAAAAGAATTAAACAAA
Source organism: Esox niger (assembly GCA_016801105.1). Lineage (NCBI taxonomy): Eukaryota > Metazoa > Chordata > Actinopteri > Esociformes > Esocidae > Esox > Esox niger. Next base: position 36,775 of record JACXGJ010001836.1, read on the forward strand.
GGTTAACCATGTCAGAACTTTTCTCACTTTTAATGTGAAAAATGTCATTGAAAAACAAGCTGAAATCTTCGACGGGGAAAATCGAAAAATAAAAACCTCACAACAACCTGAAAGCATAAGTGTGCATACCCTCTTAAAACTGGGGGTGTGGCTTAGTTCAGAATTAATCAATCACATTCAAATTCATGTTAAATAGAAGTCATTACACACCTGCCATCATTTAAAGTGACTCTGATTAATCACAAATAAAGTTTAGCAGTTCTAGTATGATTTTCCTGACATTTTCTTAGTTGCATTTCAGAGCAAAAGCCACGGTCCGCAGAGATCTTCCAAAGCATCAGAGTGATCTCGCTGCTGAAAGATATCTGTCAGCTTTCAAGGCAGGCGGAGACAAAGCAGGAGGCAGAGACGATGGTTGCTTATATATTTTAATAGCAGGAGCTGACTTGCGCTTATCAATAGTGAGACAATAACACGCAAAGACTGAGGGAACAGAGGAAACATATATACTGGAGGGGTAATGACTGGATGATGATCGGGTGCGCTAAACAAGACAACAGGTGCGATGGATTGATGATGGGCGGTGGTGTTAGAAGGCCGGTGACATCGTGGCCTGAGGCCCGCCTCCTTCAGGGGGAGGATGAGCAGCAGATGGCGTAGTGGTCACAATATCAATTAGAAGGGTACAAAATAATTACCAAAGCATTAGATATACCATAGAACACAGTGAAGACCATCATCATCAAATGGAGAAAATATGGCACAACAGAGACAATACCAAGAACTGGACGTCCCTCCAAAGTTCATGAAAGATGAGAAGAAAACTGGTTAGGGATGCTTCCAAGAGGCCTACAGCAGCATTAAAGAAGCTGTAGGAATTTCTGGCAAGTGCTGGCTTTGTGCTACCTGTGACAACCATTTCCTGTATTCTTCATATGAATGGGCTATGTGGTAGGGTGGCAAGATGGAAGCCTTTTCTAACAAAGAAATGCCTGGCATGAGTTTGCAAAAACAAACACTAAGTCGCCCAAAAGCATGTGGGAAAATGTGTAATGGTCTGATAAAACCAAGGTTGAACTATTTGGCCATAATTATTTAAGGCATGTTTGGCAAAAACAGCACTGCACATCACCCAAAGAACACCATACACAGTGAAGCATGGCGGTGGTAGCATCATGCATTGAGGCTGTTTTCTTCAGCTGGAACCAGGGCCTTAGTCAGGGAGGAGGGAATTATTAACAGTGAATGAAGTTCACTTTTAAGCACGACAACGACCCAAATTACACATCAAAAACCACAAAAGCATGACTTCACCAGAAGAAGATTAACGTTTTGGAATGGCCCAGCCAGTGCCCAGACCACAATTCAATTGAACCTCTGTGGGGTGATCTGAAGAGGGTTGTCCTCGCAACCTGACAGATTTGGAGCGCTTTTGCAAAGAAGAGTTGGCAAATACTCCCATGTCAAGATGTGCTATGCTAATAGACTCCTATCCCAAATTACTGAGTGCTGTAAACAAATCTAAAGGTGCTTCAAGAAAGTATATATTTAAGGGTTTGCAACCAGGCTATCGTGAGATTTTAATTTTAAATGTTTCCCCTTAAAAGATTTCAATTTGTTTCTCAATCGAATTGTTGATGTTATATGCCACATTAAAAGTGGAAAAAGTTTTTTACATCACAAAAACCTGCCATTGTAACAGGGGTGTGTAGACTTTTTATATGCACTGTAGCATCTAAGCAAAAGTGCAAATAGAAGAGGGCAGAAGATGTAGAAGTATTAAGTGCAGTTCTGCTCAAAACTCTGCATACACTTGGAGAATTGGTAATAAAATATATGTACCATTTGTAAAGAAAACATGAGTGAGCAGGGAAAACACATGTGTTTTCTCGCTTGTTTATGTCCAGTCAGTAGGGGCCTACTGGTTAAATGCAAATTCACTCTAGTTTAGTTCATGGCTGTGAATACGTTGGAGCTTAACTGTATTTATAAGATGATAGAATACTGTTTTGATGAGCACTTTGATATGAATAGTGAACATGAGTTCTGTACATCAGAACATCAATATTACACACTTTTCCCATATTTTTTGGTCCCAAGAATCCAGCTCTTTACTAATGCTTGTTGTCTTATTTTTCGTTGCCAAACACAATAATCTCTTATCTTGGCTTAATTGTAGACAATTCTGGTTCATCCAAGCATTTTTATGCATTATACTGAGCTATAGTCATACATAAACAGCTCAGGAATTCTTTTCCAAAAAATTGTTCCTCACTCAAAACCTTCCTTTTTGACAGTTTGGAAAAGAAAAAGTTACAGTGGTGTCTTAATTTTTTCCAGAACTATATATATTTGAAGCTGCATAGCAATGATAGTAAATGTTGTTGTTCTGGTGAATTTGGCCAAGAGGTTGAACAGAAGAGGTCTGAGATCTAATCTCTGGGGAATTCCGCATGTCATAGCAACTCTATCAGAATCATGATTGCCAATGGTGATTCCGGCCATCTAAATAAGACCTGAACCAATAAGGGCTGAGAGTCCTACCTTATTTTCCAGCCTGTCCAGAAGTGTCTATGATCTACAGTGTCAAATGACCTGAGATCTAACTGAACCAGAACTGTTATTTCATCCATATCAGTATTCAGTTGTATATCATTTGAAACTTTTATCAGAGCCGTTTCAGTACTGTGGTGAGGTTGGAAGCCTGACAAAACTTTGCCTAAGGGACCGCTTGAGATCTCAGAATTGCTGAGTTGATTGACAACCTTCTCAATGATCTTGGCTATAAAAGAGAGATTTGATACAGGTCAGAAGTTGTTCAATATAGATGCATCCAGTGTTCTTTTTTAATAGAGGCTTTAGGGATAGTTCATCCAAAAATCAACCAATTAACAAATTATATTGTTGAATACACATTGAGTAATTTCTTCAAACGATCCATTATTCTGCTCTGTCCCAGTCTGTAATTAACGTTATTAGCATTGTCCAAATTCTTGACTGGAAACAGTACCACTATCGCAAAGCTGCATTGCAAACAGAAAACCACTCCAAATAAAGACAAGTGGTGTTGTTTACCTCAAAGAACATGTCGATTGTGTATTCCTCAAAAGAAAGTAAAAAAAAATTCTAAATATAATTCTCATTTTAAATTAACAGGTACTGCCTGTGTTTACCAGTCAGTTTTGTTCACAATTGTATCAATCCACACCTTCTCTCAGGAAGAGTAAGTTATTTCAGGAAGAATATTGCTTGCTGGAAATTAGTGAATACATCACAGAAAAGCTAGCTAGAAAGCAAGTTACCTATTTCATCTTTGATATTCGCATGGGACAGCCACATTTTATTTGCTTGAGAGAGGAAGAAAAATGCATATATATTTCACACTGAATTTGAGCAGAATGAAAATATTTCAGGAGATGGAGCCATACTTCAATTGACCGAATAGAAGCTTGCCAGCAGCAAAAGGGGGGTGATGGTGAACCCGTTAATCCACAAACCTTACCCAGAATATCCTAAGGCAATGTGTAATTGGAGTATTCTAACATAGCAATCGGAAGTATTACTTACAAATCTGTCTTGTCTTCACAGGTTGAATTGATTAACGTGATGAAACTGCATTTGCCTTTATTCCTCTACTAAGTGAACATGCGTCACAATGCTCTTTAAAATGTTTTTCGCAAACTCTGTATGTCTCGTTGGCAAAGTTGCTCCATTGAATATGCCACAATACGACTGAGGAGAGGCAGAGGTGTTTTCCCAATTGCAGAGAGGGTAGAATTTTATTTTAAACCATAAACCCCGGGAGCAGGCAAACAGCATGGTCAAGAGATGATCAGGCAGAAATCGATCCAAAGGAATTCCACAAGTTCAAAATGTATTTATAAAATGCACAGAATAACCCAGCGCCATCCTGCACAATGAAATTATTGTGGCATCTAGAGTTTTCTTGGCAGATCCCAATGTGAAACTTGACAGTTGCAAGATAGTATTAAAAAACTGTAAGAAACCTTGGCGATACCCTCAACCCTGACCTCTTCATTGATGAACATATAAAATATATTGCTTATTTCCATCGTCAGAACATTGCAAAAATAGTCTGTGCTTTTGTTACTTCCAGTTGAGATTACTGAAATGCTCTTTTTTCCAGTTATCCTGATGAATCAATAAATAAACTTCAATTACTTCTGAATAGAGCTGCTAGAGTCTTTACTAGAACAAAAAGAATTGGACACTACCCCAGTACTAGCCTCTTTATATTGGCTGCCTGTCAGGGTTATGGCTGATTTTAAGGTTTTATTGTTAACCTATTAAGCATTACATAGACTTGCTCCTACTTACCCCGCTGAAATGATCCATCGATTGGGATGCCCTTCCTCCAGTGCCATTCGGGGGCAGAGTCACTGGCTTGTTATCTCCCCATTGCACACATCATGCAACTTGGGTTGAACTTTGCTGGCAATATTCTGCCCTCATTTCAGGGTGGTTGCGGTTGGTGGTTGTCCCTTTAATTGATGTTTGGCAATGTGGGTGGATTAACTTCCTGCCTGTTAGGCCCTGTCTGGGGCCTCCCCCAGATAGGGCCACAGTGTCACTCCAAGCTCCAAGGTTTTATGCTGCTATATTATTGTGCCAGACTAGGTCTAGGTCTGATAGACTTGTACCCTTAATGTTCACTGGCACAGCCAAAAAAGGACTGGTCACCCCTCTGAGCCTGGTTTTAGGTTTCTTTTCTAAATGTCGGGCTTCCTAGGGAGTTTTTCCTAGCCACTGGAATTCAACACTGTTGTTGTTTGCTCCTTGCTCCTTTGTGACTTTGTAAATGGCAAATAAAATGAAGTAAAATCATAGCCCAACCAGCAGAGAATAGAAAAGAAAGAGCATGTCAGTTTGTAATGTCAACATGTAGTTCAATTCAAATGTTGTGGGGGGTGTCGGTGGAGTAATGTGTTAGTATGGATGTTGGATCCAATTATTATGGGGAAATGGAGAATGTGACTTGAGTTTTGTAGGTTTTATCAAGCCTGCACATTGTGGCCCTGCTCCCTCTGTTTAACACCTTGTGATTATTTATTCTATTGGCAACTAAAATACATTGCTACAGTGAAATATATATATTTCATACCTTGTGAAGTCTTCCGCCTACTACTGAGCTATAGATTGGTGCTGGCAGCCTGGCACACGCAAGATACTCCCACTTTACCAGTCCTCCACCTGATTACGCACTTGCCACAATGAAAGTAGCCTAACTGAAAACAGGCCACATGCTTACGACATAAATACTCTGGCTAAATAGTTCTCAAAGTGACCCAATTACAGTTCCCTCCAGAAGGGAAGGGGAATGGTAAGGCAAATTCCTTTGTTTTTGTTGTTCACTGATGACATTTGGGTTTTAGATCAAAGATGAGTATGAGACAAGAGTTCAGAATTTCAGTTTTCATTTCCTGGTATTCACATCTAGATGTGTTAAACAACTTTATTTGAACCCACCCATTTGTTTGAACCCACCCATTTTTCAAGTGAGCAAAATTATTGGAACATATGTTTTTTGTTGCCCAGGTGTTGCCTTTTAGGTGGATTGTTCAAACATTAAATAGCTCTGCATGTCAAGTCTAAGTTTCTTGGTTTAAACCTATAAAGACTGCATTTCTTGTTAAAGATGATAAAACTACATGAAGACCAGAGAGCTGTCTATGGGAGAAAAGCAAGCCATTGTCAAGCTGAAAAAAGAAGGAAAATCAACTAGAGCCGTTGGACAAACATTGCGCATTGCAAGCACAACAATTTGGAATGTCCTGAAAAAGAAAAAAAACGACTGGTGGACTGAGCAACAGACGTCGAACAGGTCGGCCAAGGAAAACAACAGTAGTTGATGACAGAAAACCCCCAAAACATCAGTGAATGACATCACCAACATCTGAAGTTAATTGTTTATCAGAGTGATGGCCTGTGGATAGAAACTTTTCCTGTGTCTGTTCTTTTGGCGTACAGTGCTCTGTAGTATCTACCAGAGGGGAGGGGCTGGAGCAAGTTGTATCCAGGGTGTGATGGATCTGCAGTGATGGTTGCTTCCCTTTTACTGACTCTGGTTTTGTATTAGTCCTGGATAGAGTGATCTTTTCTGCAGTTCTGTCTGTCTGTTGTAATCTGTTCCAAACCAAATAGTGATGGACATGCAGAGTACTGGATGATTGCTGTGTAAAAGTGGATCAACAGTGTCATGGACAGTTTAAGCTTCTTAAGCTGTCGCAGGAAAAACATCCTCTGTTGGGCCTTTTAAATTATGGTGTCGCTGTTGGGCTCCCACTTTAGATCCTGGAAGATAGTGGATCCCAGAAACCTGAAGGATTCCACTAGACATACAGTGGGGCAAAACGTATTCAGTCAGCCACCAATTGTGCAAGTTTCTCCCACTTAAAAAGATGAGAGAGGCCGATAATTTTCATCATAGGCACACTTCAACTATGAACTATGTTCATCTCAATACTTTGTTATATACCCTTTGTTGGCAATGATAGAGGTCAAATGTTTTCTGTAACTCTTCACAAGGTTTTCACACACTGTTGCTGGTATTCCTCCATGCAGATCTCCTCTAGAGCAGTGATATTTTGGGGATGTCACTGGGCAACATGGAGTTTCAACTCCCTCCAAAGATTTTCTATGGGGTTGAGATCTGGTGACTTGCTAGGCCACTCCAGAACCTTGAAATGCTTCTTACAAAGCCACTCCATTGCCTGGGTGGTGTGTTTGGGATCATTGGCATGCTGAAAGCTCCAGCCACGTTTCATCTTCAATGCCCTTGCTGATGGAAGAAGGTTTTCACTCCAAATCTCAGGATACATGGCCCCATTCATTTTTTCCTTTACACGGATCAGTCGTCCTGGTCCCTTTGCAGAAAAACAGCCCCAAAGCATGATGTTTCCACCCACATGCTTCACAGTAGGTATGGTGTTCTTTGGATGCAACTCAGCATTCTTTCTCCTCCAAACATGACGAGTTGGGTCCCCCTTTCAATAGGTCCCCCTGTGTGGTTCTGGGTTTTTTCTCACCGTTCTTGTGATCATTTTGACCCTACGGGGTGAAATCTTGCGTGGAGCCCCGGATCGAGGGAGATTATCAGTGGTCTTGTATGTTTTCCGTTTTCTTAAAATTGCTCCCACAGTTGATTTCTTCACACCAAGCTGCTTACCTATTGCAGATTCAGTCTTCCCAGTCTGGTGCAGGTCTACAATTTTGTTTCTGGTGTCCTTTGACAGCTCTTTGGTCTTGGCCATAGTGGAGTTTGGAGTGTGACTGTTTGAGGTTGTGGACAGGTGTCTTTTATACTGATAACAAGTTGAAACAGGTTCCATTAATACAGGTAATGAGTGGAGGACAGAGGAGCCTCTTAAATAAGAAGTTACAAGTCTGTGAGAGCCAGAAATCTTGCTTGTTTGTAGGTGACCAAATACTTATTTTACCGAGGAATTTACCAATAAATTCATTAAATATCCTACAATGTGATTCTCTGGATTTTTTTTCTCATTTTGTCTCTCATAGTTGAAGTGTACCTATGATGAAAATTACAGGCCTCTCTCATCTTTTTAAGTGGGAGAATTGGTGGCTGACTAAATACTTTTTTGCCCCACTGTAGGGCTGTTGAGAATGGTGATGAGGGGCAGAGTCGGGGACTCCTCCTGAAGTCCAAATTAGTCTCCACAGTTTTGAATGTGTTAAGCTCCAGGTTATTCTGACCACACCTCCTTTCTGTAGGCAGACTTGTCACCAACCTGGGATGAGGCCGATGACCGTGGTTTCGTCTGTGAACGTTGTCTCTTGATGTGCAGTCGTTGGTGTAGAGGGATTAAAGCAGATTGTTCAGGTGCTGGATGTGGAGTTCCCCAACCTCTCCACTGACAGTAGGAGGCTGGCCCAATGAGCTGGTTGAGTTTGTTATGGAGAATGTCTGGGATGATGTCCGCAAACAGATTCCTTGCATATGTCCCTAGAGAGTAAAGGTCTAGTGCAGTCCCATGTTGATTGCATCATCCACAGACCTGTTAGCCCGGTAGGCAACCTGCAGTGGGTCTAGCAAGGGGCATATGTCCTTCAGGTGGGCCAACACTAATCTTCCAAAGCATTTCATGACCACAGATATGAGGGTGACAAGGCTCTAGTTATTACCTACAATAAAAACATCCAGCTCGTCAGCCAGTCATTTGAGATCCAGCAGTGTGGGGGGTTGGTCTCCTATAGTTGGTGAGTACCTGCAGGCCCTTTCCACACCGATGAGGGGTCATTGGCTATTACATTTTTTCCAGTCTTTCAGCATAGCTCTTCTTTGCTGCTTTGACTTCCTTTGTTAGTGTATTTCTGGACTGTTTGTACAGGGTTCTGTCTCTACTTCTGAAGGCCTCCACCTTGGACTGACAATGCTGCCTGAGTTTTGCTGTAAACCAGGGTTTTTGGATGCAGTATGTGCAGAGGTTTTTTATCGGCACAACTGATGTAAGATGTCACAATGAGTTCATGGAGGTCTGTGGCTGCAGCCTCAAAATTCCAAACAGTAAAATCGAAGCAGGCTTGTAATTCCACTAGACTCAGTGGCCCATATTTTCACAGACTTGACCACAGGTTTAGCAGATTAACATTTCTTGGTTTTGGCTCGGTGTCCCAGAACACACTGGAATGGTGACATACCTGTGGTGGAGCGAGTTCAGGGAGTTTTCAGCCCACGGCAGGAAGTCTGCCCACTCCCCCGGCGGATCCTGGCAATACGACTAAAGGAACCTGCCCTCTTCTTGGTTGACCCGTTTCACCTGCCGTTTGACGGGGCTGGTAGCCCGTGGTCAGGCTGACCAAGACCCCCAGGTGCTCCATGAACGCCTTCCAAACCCTCAACGTGAACTGGGGGTCACAGTCAAACACGATGTCCTTGGTCACCCCGGAAGACCTAATGCCTGAAGACATGTGTAAACAGAACCACTGTGGTCTGTAGTGCAGTGGGAAGGCCGGGCAGGACTTTAACCTCTAGCAAGCATACTCCGCGGATCTGCGGAAGAAGACAAACTGTGTACTTGTATTCATTGATACCGAATGATTATATATTTTCCTTACCGGTTAGCGGCTAATTCCAATGAAGTGATTGACGAGAATGTTTTTTTTCCGTACGTGCATCACAGCCTACGTAAGAAAAACACAAAGTTGCACCTAAAATGGTGGCCATTACGCACTACTTCATGTAATGGAGCTTAGTGCATCTGCTGTTTATAAGTCTTATCTTTGTAGACCAATCGCTAACAACGTTATTGCTAGGTCGTCTGATGCCTGGTATCCAATAGCAATTCAGATAAGTTCTCAAGTTCTCAATAAGAGCTCAGATCCAGTAGCTACTCCTCACTCCATTGACTACAGCTTGGGTATCAACAAAGACTTGCTTCACGTTCATTCCTGTATCGCTTTCGTTCCGAAAAAGGACATTATAGATCAACGTTTTAGACTAGATTTGAACTGGCAAAAGTATTTAGAATATGATAATTTGTATGGAAATGATATCTGGATGCAATGCGTAAGCGTAATGGCCAGCCAGCTCCAACAACTCAGAGACGTGAACCATCCACATATGAAGTAAGTACATCGCTATTTATGAACAATGGTATCCTACAGCATCGTTTGTATATAAAAAAATGATGTAAAAATATTATTATTTTGACATGTTATGGGGATGTTATTGGTTTTCTTGGAAAAACATGGTATGGATTGAACATATAATAATTTTCTATGTATATAACTGCAAAATACCGATCTCATGCTTCCATCTAGTGGCCGTTAGGTGTATTGCGTTATAACCGTAGGAATGTATTTCTTTCTAATACACTTTTTAATGGTTTATTTCTAAATAGAGGAACTGACTTTTATTGGGGTGCCTATATTTTTGACCTTCTATTATTTATTGTATTCATTTATTTCAGCCTAAAACACTGTAATGTCACTATAAAGGCATGGAAATATAAGAAAATAACCATCATACAAAACTTTATAAATATTAAAAAATAATTAGCATACCCTATTGCAGAAATGTGTATCGTAAAACCTTTTTTAGCCATTCCAAGAGATGAGGTTTTAAAAGAGTGTCCCAAAAATCTGTTTTTGTGGTTTTTTTGTAGACAAAGGGGTTGTGATCCCCAGAATGTATCATAATAGATGATATCTGTTACAGAAATTATTCTAGGACCCAAAATGTGCAAGTAGTGAAATCCGGCCTAAAAGAGCCTGGACCTTAAGAACCTGCCCACAATGACCAGGATGGTGGTATGGCCCTGGGAAAGAGGAAGATCAATAGTACGGTGGGACAATGGTCATTGTGGAATGGGTGCCTTACACTGAGCAGGTATTGACCTACACCCTCACGTCCTTGGCTAAAGTGGGCCACCTGTATTTACCAGTCAGGGGGCGCACTGTCGGCCTGATACCAGGATGACCAGAGGAGGGGGATGTATGGGCCCAGTATATGAGCTGGTCACGGACAGACGTCAGAATCGTTGAACTCCCTTCAATGTTGTTGGGGTCGGCTAATTACGCGTGCCATCAATGTGAGGTTCCTCCATACCCACCCCTGCACTGGAAAAATGATACCCCAGGAAAGACACAGATGACTGGAAGAACAGACACTTCTTGGCCTTCACGTGCAGGTCATGCTCCAACAGTCTACCAAGCATTCTGTGCACCAATGAGTCATGCTCCTCACGGATGGTTGTGTATATCAGGATGTCATTAATATACACCACCACACCTTCACATAACATGTCCCTGAACACATCGTTGATAAAGGATTGGAAGACTGATGGGTCATTCATCTAACCATACGGCCTCACTAAATACTTATAATTGCTGATGGCTGTCTTCTACTTGTCCCCCTCCTGGATACGCACCAGGTTGTCCGCACTCCTGAGGACCAATTTTGGGAAAAAGCAGGCTCTGTGCATCTGCTCTACCTCTGCAGAGATCAGAGGAAGAGGGTAGCTGAAAGGGATGGGGATTTTATTCAACGCCTTGTAATCGATGCACAGGCGTGAACACCCTCCTTTTTCACAAAGAAGAAACTCGAGGAGACCGGTGACTTGGAGGGTCTAATGTACCCCTATCCCAGAGCCTCCTTCACATATGTGGCCATCGCCGCCGTTTTGGCTCGGGACAGGGAATACACGTCACCCTTAGGGAGTGTGGCTCCCTCCACAAGGTTTATCGTGCAATCCCCTAGTCTATGAGGCAGCAACAGAGTGGCTTTAGCCTTGGCGAATTCTGACTATTCGGGGGGGATTTGCATGGTGGGAGCACTGTCCGGAGCCGATGGAAACAACCAAACACCTACATTGACACTTCCGTGACCACCTTGAAAGAACCTGACTAGACCAGAAAATAATGGGATCATGGAGAAATAACCAAGGGAGACCTAACACGATATGGAATGTCGGTGAGTCAATAACATGGAAGGGAGAGTTTCACTGTGCCTGCCGTCAGTGATCATAAGAAGAGGAACTGTACGCTCCGTGACTAAACCTGAAACTAATGGCACTCTCACAGGTAGGGGGCTGTTAAGGACCTTGAGGGAAATGTGCGCACTTAAAGTGAAGGATCTGTCGATGAAATTCCCAGCAGCACCTGTATCTACCAGTGTTTCACACTGTGAAATCAGTGAAAAAAATGGGAATTTGACTGGAATGGTGCATTGAGAGAGGGGAGAGGCAAGGAGTGAATGAGCGTGAGCTACCTGGGGTGATATGGAAGTGCCATGCCTGTCGCCTCTTGACTCGGCTGAGGGAGAATGGTGTGGTGCAGAGGAACGGCCTCAAATTCCACACCTGTCCTCCCTGATTTCTACCTGGGAGCACAGCTGCCCCCAGGTCCATGGGGATGGTGGTGTCCAGTTGTTGGTGTGGAACGGGCGGGCCTCATCCTGGATGTCCTCGGGCAGCCAGCAGATTGTTGAGGCAGATGGACATCTCAACCAGCTGGTCGAAGGAGAGGGTGGCGTCTTGGCATGCTAGCTCCCTCCGGATGTCTTCCCGAAGGCTGCAGTTGAAGTTATCAATGAGGGCCCACTCGTTCCACCCAGACCCCACTGCCAGGGTTTGGAATTCCAGTGCAAACTCCTGCATTAATCTCATCCCCTGCCACAGATGGAAGAGCCGTTCACCCGCCTCTCTTCGCTCAGGTGAATGGTGGAAAATGGCTCGGAAACTGTGGATGAACAGGGAGTAGCTGCCCTGGGTGGGCCCCTCGTTCCAAATGGCGGTGGCCCACTTCTGGGCATTCCCGGACAGGCAGGAGACAAGTTAGGATTTTCTGGGCATCTGTCGGCACTGGATGAATCGACTGAAGTGTGATATCCACCTGCAGCAGGAAACCCTGGCAGTGGGCCACCATCCAATCATAGTTCCGGGGGAGCGGGATGTGTACGGCTGCTATGCCGGTTGTTAGCCTGGGGCGGTGGCGACAGGGCCGGTGTTGCAGGGCTCTGCTGGCTCAGCTTTAGGCGCTGTACCGCTTTTAAGACGCTGTCCCTCGCAGCGCCTAGGTTGGCCATGAAGAGCGGAAAATTGGAGTCACAAAGGATATTTTATTTTCTGTCCACAACGGACTAAAGAAATGTAACTAAGAATGCCAACAATTGGGTTAGTAGCAATAATAAATTAGTTCAACGTAGCACAAGACAATCACACACAAAGACCAGGAGAGCAGAGGGGACAGATGTACTGGGGGGATTATACCAAATGAGGTTCAGGTGTGTGCGCTAAACAAGTCAACAGGTGTGAGTCATCACAGTAACACATAGTTAAGGCTACAAAGGCTTTGTTTATAGATGTCATAGTTTTACTCCACTTACGTTCCACTTTCCTACATTCTCTTTCCAGGGCAATTTCCATCATGGTGTTTCTCCTCTGTGCTTTCTGTTAGCGCACCTAGGATGTACAGACTGACAAACACAATATTATATAAGCAGTGCGTTGTCCATTGCTTTAATACCCAGGAGACGTGAGGTTACATTCCAGGAAAATGTGTAGTTGAAAACCAGTCAACTTCCCCAGACCTGGAAAGCACCACTTGTTCTAGGTCTAATCATTGTGCTAATTGTTCCGCACAGATACCGTTTCTGGGTTATGTACATTTTGAATGAGGAAACCGAAGCATTCAATTTGCATTCTGAACAACTATTTAAACTGAAAGGCTCAGAGATGCATGGATAGTTATTTTATATACTAGTCCATACACTTGGTGTCATGGGATTGGAATATCAAAAAGATTTTCCAAAATGTTTTGAATACCGTAAGGTGCCGCAGTCAGACTTTTTGTAGCAAGATGGAAGAGATACAGTTTACTATTTTTTAGTCCAGTTTAATCATGCGTGATCTTTAATTGATGGGCAACCAGGAGAGTCATTGCTTTCTAGATTTTTTGTTTTCTTTTTCCATGTATCTGGTATGGCTGCAATAAGTTGATTATACCTCTGAAGTGAGTTTCACCATATGCTTGTGTGAGTTGCTCATTTGTGATCAGTTTTCTGTTATTGTTCATGATGTCTTTCAGAAACAAGATACTCTCATTAGGATACTCTCATTAATGGTGCTCTAATTAATATACATTTTCTTAACAGAAACAGAGTTGAGGTTGAAGTTGTGGTTATTTTACTTTGTGGATTTTGTGTTAACTTGCAATGAGATCACATTTGGGCCAAGTTTCAGCCTTCTGGCAAAGGCAACTAAGTGTTTTGCTTACATTTTATTTCACTGTAGGTCAGAGTCCCTGAGTTCTTTTGAGGCAAAACGGTACGGCCCCTCTTCCTCAGCTCATTCCTCAACATCTGCTATTCCAATTGTAAACCGTCACTCCTGAAGCCCACAAATTTTAGCCATCATTCATTTTATTTATCAACTCCCAAAGACCAGAACAAACTGTAAAAGACCCTTCCTCTTAAACTTGACCTTTTCAACACTTCAGGTCTTCAAAAACATACCAAGCTGCTATCTAATCAATGCAGCTGCTGAGCACCAAACAAATATGTATGTATTGCTGTATATAGTGTAATTTGGTTGATTTGTTTATTTCCCATGTATATAGCGCTTACTTATATTTGATTATTTATGTCGTTTGGGTGTTCTCTCTTTTTGCAATTGTATGCTGTTGCCATTGATCTCAATTGACTTTCTTAGTAAAATATCTGTGAAATATAAAGAGAAAATGTGTCTCAAAATAGCCTGAAAAGTCACATACCTGCCATATATTCACAGTCTATGGAAAATGATATGATAATTATCACATAATAGAAATACAGGCAAGATTGAGACACATGTCACACATGACAATAGCTGTAATTTTCATGATTGCTGGTTGAGTCATTTAGTATTTTAACGGCAAAGTTACAATAAGTCGACTGATTGGAATTATATTTCCTATTTGCTGGCCAATTTGGAAGAGTGATGCTTTGGGAGAATACTGTCTGCGTTGGTGAAAAAGATAGTCACTAGGTGGTAGTGTTGGGTGATTTTTTGGGATATACAAATTAACACACTATGTTTTGAATCTTCACAATGTGAAAAGACAGTCAATAATCTGATGGACTGTAGGTAAGAAATTAGTCATAATGGAGCCACTTACATGCAATATAGGTTGTCACATATAGGTAAATAATTTGAAGAACTAAAAGGACTTTCGATGTCAAACTGTGATGATTAATATACATTTTGTGTGAATACACTATACTGTAACATGTTTAATTCATCCTTTCATACAGCATGTAAAAAACGAATCTGGTTTCTGGTAGTGTCATGATCACAATGGAGCTTTGACAGGAAATAAGTGTACTTTTAAGGATGCTTTTAGCTGCAAACTGTCAAAAGCAATTATGGTGGTATAAATGATCATTATAAATCCTCTGTTGACTGTCACAGCAATGAATAGTAAAAGAAATAAAATTACAAAGTAACAAATGCCTGCCCTTCCATTTCTGGAACTTTGGCAGTATACCACAATTCAGAAATGTCTTATTGCTTTTATATGTCAGTAACTAATGTAATTAGATCCATAAAACATATGTTTTTTCAGACGCATGTGTATTATCTTGTATACAATTGCTTTCAGTCAGTCATGAGGAATCAAAACACTTGATTTATGAACAGATATAGACCTCAGAAAAAAAACTATACACAAACAATATAAAATCCAGAGAAGTAGATATACAAATAAGAAAATACAGAAGTCAGGACATTGAACATAATAAAATGATTCACAATGCTTTTGGACCTACAGTTGGCCCTAAACCTTTAAAATACTGTAAAATACAGAAAAAAAGCAAACAACTAAAAAATGTCATGGGGCTATTATAAAATATCCTTACAGCATACATGCAGCCCTCTGCAAGGAAGCTAAAATGGGGAAGGAGGTTAATCTTTCAGCATGATAACAACTGAAGCACAATAAAAACTACAAGAATTAAATAGGTTGATGTGCCAAATCCAGATATATTTAGATGTAAACATTTAAAGATACCTAAAAGTATTCAGCAAGTGACACAGTCCAAGAGGCAGGCATCTAATACATTGTCTTTTGCAGTTTTTTTCTTTTACCGTTTGCTCTCATTAACAAAGCTTCATGATAGCCTTCACCATGGATCCTCCATGCCTCCAGAATGCATCACTTCATGTGGACAGCAGCGAAGAGCTTAAACAAAGGCTTCAAAACCCCACGACTAATTTGGAATGTGGAGTTCTTATCCAACATTTCTTTTACCTTTTCATTGAACCACTAATCCAATATAATGTTTTGGATGATATAGGCATGTAGATTTTAAGTGTATCATAGGATTCAGTAAATAAAACATTATTTGGATGTATTTGTTTTCAATTGAAAAAGAAATCAATCCATTATCACCATTTTGTCCTCTAATGAGGAATGACCAGGGTGAAGAGCTGGCTGGAATGACAAGGGTGAATTCATCAGAAACGGTAACATTTTAAGATATAATATGAAAGACTCTTCGACAGAGATAGAAAATACAATTATGACCACAGGTTGTAGAAAATTCATCCTGTACTTGTTTAGTGCTGTAATATCTTGAATCCGTTTCTGATAAAAAAATTTTTTATTGATTTGGGAAAATGAGAAGATCCCGGTGGAAACCTGTAGGAATAAAAGAAAGTTGTGATTTTTCTACATTCTTCCTCTTCTAAAGTCACGGCAAGCCAGTGTTTCCCTGGCATGTATTTAGGATGGGTAATAACAATGAACGTAGCTGGTCTATTACTACAAGTATCCGTAGGTAATTAATCACAAGCCCATACTCCGCGGAACTGCTTTCCGACAATTCGTTGCATAAAACTTTCAATCTCTTGGGTGTTCATCTTAGTTTTAATCAATAATAATCCACCAAGACTTGTCTTCGGGAGTTTACTTCTAAGAGGGAATCGGAGAATGCGTACACGATCATAGTAGCCGTCGGATCTAGGGGTTCCCGGAAGCGCATTTCAGTCGCAGGGTGCCTGTGGATGTATAGATTATAAAATTCTCTAACACATAGACCACTGTTGAAATTTGGTTGGAGGGCCTTAGTGGGAATTTGACGTTCGTCCTGACAGAGGGTTACATTCTCTAGTTGAAATGACAGATTTTATTTTCAAAACTGCCAGTGCAGGCATCGTGATCAACCAGGCCAAAAACAATGTAGCGGGTAGTGATGCCAAAAACAGGTTGTCCTGACTGGAAATTCTAGAGCCTCTGTTGTTTTCATGGTAATTATTTTAATAGGGTAAAGGGCATTTCTTTACATTAAGCCTAAAAAATGGCCTAAACGAACGGCTGTAGCACTTTTGAGCTAAAATCTCCATCGGGTGCAGCCATCAGACAGAATTCATCTTTTGCTCTTGATAACTTGATCCTTATATCAACGGTGTTTAGGAGTAAACGCTCTTGAAAGAAAATCTCATGGTGTATTGCTCCCAAAATGTCCTCCTTTTGGGAATTTCTAGTGTAACCGGCTCGAGCAATCAGCCCCCTATTTGCAGCTGGTGGCGCGGCTGCGGGGTCGACTACATACCGCCTTCTGTATCTTTGTAAAACAAGCCATCTGCAAATTGCTTATTTGGTGTGTCTAAAGAGTAATTTAGTAAACATTCCATTGTTGCCCTGTAGGGGTATGTAGAGCTGCTTTGACTGAAGAGTCGATCTCCTAATGTCACATCCACTTGTGAAAAGATGGTGGCCAGAGGATAATTAATGAGAGCCACCTTGGCATCAGCTGGAATATTACCACCATCTTTCTTGGTCACTTTGATGCTGACGTTTAGCAGAGTGTTTTTCAGGTCTAAGTACTGTTCACTGAGAGAAAGTAGGCTTGAGAAACTTAACACATGTACTGACTAACTCTGAGCAAAGGAGTATAGCTAGGACGTGTTGCCTGAAACTGATGGGCCCCACACATCCTGTCCATACCTCCTGCTTGGAGTTGCCCATGTGACTGTCACAGGCTTGATGGATAGGACATTGACCATATGCTAGAACATACCATACAAGGGTCATTTGTAAGATAGGCCTTTCTTATTGGAGGGTATTTGACTGTGTAATGGCTGGTTTTGACCATTGGCCGCCTCCCTGGCATTTTGCTTTAAGTACTGTGTTTTTTCTGTATTCATTGGAGAGAGAGAAACTATGGACTGTTTACATTGACGTCTCATGCTGAATAAAGACTCCCTAAGGGTCGCGTGTATCCACTGTCCCGCACTGAGACTGCGGCGATGTCCCCGTATGTTGAGGAAGCGTTAGGACAGGGATACATTAGGCCCAAGTCACAGGTCTCCTCGAGTTTCTTTTTTGAACGACCGTTGTTTGCGCCCGTGCATCGATTACAGGGCGCTGAACAAAATCACCAACCCGTTCAGCTACCCTCTTCCCTTAATCTCTGTAGAGATCGAGAGGATGCACGGCGCCCTCTTTTTTACAAAATTGGACCTCAGGTGTGCTTATAACCTGGTGCATATCCGGGAAGGGGACAAATGGAAAACAGCCTTCAATACTACCTCTGGCCATTATGAATATTTGGTGATGCCGTACGGTTTGATGAATGCTCCATCAGTCTTTCAATCTTTCATCAACAACCGTTTTCAGGGACATGTTATGCAAAGGGGTAGTGGTGTATATTGACGACATCTAGATTTACACAGCTACCCGCACTGAGCATGTCTCGTTGGTGCGTAAATTGCTTGCTAGATTGTTAGAGCATGACCTGTACGTGAAGGCTGAGAAGTGTCTTTTTTTTCCAATCGTCCATGTCCTTCTTGGGGTACCGTTTCTCACGCACGGGTGTAGCTATGGAGAAGCATCACATTGATGCCGTGCGTAATTGGCCGACCCCAACCACGGTAATGGGTGTGCAACGATTTTTAGGCTTTTCTAATGATTACAGGAGGTTTATCCGGGTCTTTAGCCAGGTCGTGGCTCCAATCACCTCCCTCCTGAGGGGTGGGGCGACTCGGTTACGGTGGACCACGGATGCGGAGCAGGCGTTTGTGGAACTGAAACACCGTTTCACCACCGCTCCGGTCCTGGCCCATCCCGACCCGTCGCTCCAGTTTGTTGTGGAGGTGGACGCGTCCGAATGTGGTCTTGGGGCCGTCCTCTCCCAATGAATGGGGAGTCGCTCTACCCCTGCGCTTTCTTCTCACAGAAGCTCAGTGTGCTCAGAGCATAATTACGATGTGGGTGATCATGAGCTGTTGGCCTTGGTCAGAGCCCTGTCGGCATGGCGGCACTGGTTAGAGGGGGCTAAACACCCTTTCCTCATCTGGACTGACCACCGAAACCTGGAGTACATGCGGGCAGCGAGGAGGCTGACCCCTCACCAGGCCAGGTGGGCTATGTTCTTCTCTCGGTTTGTTTTCACTCTCACTTACAGGCCGGGAAGCAAGAACGTCTGGGCCGACGCGCTGTCTGGCCAGCATGATATGGAGGAACGGCCAGTGGATGACGCTCCCGTACTGCCGGCGTCATGTATAGTTGCGCCGGTTGTGTGGGAAGTGGACACGGACATCGTTCGTGCACACCGTGACGAGCCCTCTCAGCCCAAATGCCCTGAGGGCCGCAAATATGTGCTGACGTCTGTCCGTGACTGGCTCATCTAGTGGGCCCACACCTCTCCCTCCTCTGGTCATCCTGGCATCGGGCAGACCATGCGGGCCCTGGCCGGAAAGTACTGGTGGCCTACCTTGTCTAAGGACGTGAGGGTGTATGTCTCTTCCTGCTCGGTGTATGCCCAGAGTAAGGCACCCCGGCACCTGCCTATGGGTAGGTTGCACCCCTTACCCATTTCACAACGACCATGGACCCACCTGTCTGTTGATTTTCTCACAGATCTCCCCTTTTCACAGGGCCATACCATCATCCTGGTCGTTGTGGACCGGTAGACCTCTTGCTCTTTTTACTCATGTCTTCCGGCACTATGGGGTGCCCGAGGATATAGTGTCGGACCGGGGACCCCAGTTCACCTCCAGGGTTTGGAAGGCGTTTATGCAGCGCCTGGGGGCCTCGGTCAGCCTAACCTCGGGCTACCACCCCCAGTCCAACTGGCAGGTAGAATGTGTGAATCAGGACATGGGCAGGCTCCTTCGGTCCTACTGCCAGGACCGGCCGGGGGAGTGGGCGGAGTTCCTGCCGTGGGTGGAATATGCCCTGAACTCCCGTCCCCACTCTTCCACGGGGTTATCCCCGTTTCAGTGCGTTCTGGGCTACCAGCTGGTTCTGGCACCCTGGACCCCGGGCCAGACCGGTACCCCTGCGGTGGACGATTGGTTCCGGCGGGCAGCCGGCACATGGGAGGCTGTGCAGGCTCGTCTCAGGCTCGCTGTCCGCAGGCAAAAAACCTATGCGGATCGCCACCGCAGGGAAACCAATTAACATTTTAATGAAGGAAATAAGTATTTGATTCGCTCTCAATCAGAAAGATTTCTGGTTCCCATGTGTCTTTTATGCAGGTAATGAGCTGAGATTTACAATGTGCAGATTTACAGATTTCCAAATTACAATGTGCCAGAAGCTGTAAGGTGTGTCATGGTGTTGTCAAGTATATTGTTACCATGTTTTTTGTGGCATTGGCGCAGTAAAGGCTTCTTTCTGGCAACTCCACCATGCAGCTCATTTTTGTTCAAGTATCGTCGTATTATGCTCATTGAAACAACCACAACGTCCTTTTCAGAGCAGTCAGGTTATCTGTGGGTTTTTCGTTGTATCCTGAACAATTCTTCTGGCATTCATGGCTGAAATCTTTCTTGGACTACCTGACTGTGGCTTGGTATCAAGAGATCCCAGAATTTTCCACTTAAATAAGTGATTAATGGTACTGACTGACATTAGCAAGGCGTTGGATAACTTTCTATATCCTTTTCCATCTTTATAAAGTTCCATTACCTTGTTAAACAAGGCTTTTGACTGTTCTTTTCTGCTCCCCGTGTCTCAGTGCACACACATGAGTGCTCACAAACGTATTGAGTATTTATACACAGATACTAATTGCAATTTAAAAAGCCACAGGTGTGGGAAATTCACCTCAATTGCGATTTTCACCTGTGTGTGTTACCTTCTGTGTCTGTAACAAGGCCAAACATTCAAGGGTATGCGTACTTTTGATCAGGGGCATTAGCTAATTTCTTTTATCATTATGATTTAAAAAGGAGCCAAACAACGATGTGATAATAAATGGCTTAATATGATCACTATCCTTAAAAAAAATATGTTTTTTGCATGATCAGTCATGTTTTCAAAATTCCAATATTTCACAAACTTATGATCACAACTATAAGTCCATTGGACAACACGAGGTATGTGAAGGTAGATCTGTATATATTTGTCACAAACATTCACAGTATTAGTAAAACATTTAAACAAACATACAGCTCCAGAAACAAACAAGAGACCACTCCACCTTTTTCTTTCCTTTCCAAAAAAGATGAAAAGGAAAGTTTTGAGTGAGGAACAGAAGAATTCAATTTGCAGAGGTCTCTCACCAAGCTGCCTGGCAATGGTCTTGTAGCCCATTCTAACTTTGTAGGTCTACAATCTTGTCCCTGACCTACTTGGACAGCTCTTTGGTCTTGGCCATGGTGAAGGGTTTGGAATCTGATTGATTGCAACTGTGAACCGGCGTCTTTTATACAGGTAACAAGATGAGATTCAGAGCACTACCTTAAAGAGTGTGCTCCAAATGTCAGCTCGTTACCTATATAAAAGACACCTGGGAGCCAGAAATCTTTTTGAATGAGAGGGGATCAAATACTTATTTCTCTCATTTAAAATGCAAATCTCTCTCTCACTCTCTCTTTCTCTCTCTCTCTCTATGGGATTTTAACATCCACATAGATAGTAATACGGACAATAATGCCAAAGAAATATTTGGACTACTTGACACTGATCTCACTTATCATGTGAAAGATCATACTGAGAGGAAATAGGCTTGAGAAACACAACACAAATGTGCTAACTAACCCTGAAGAACAGACCATGGATACAACTTGTTGCCGGTAACTGATGGGCCCCACACAACTTGTCCATATCTCCTGCTAGGAGTTGCACATGACTGTCATAGGCTTGATGGATATGCTCATTGACCATAGGTTGGGACATTTTGTAGGATAAACCTTTCTTATAGGAGGGGATTTGACTATGTAATGGCTGGTTATGACCATTGACCACCCCCCATGTGTATTGGCATAAAATACTGTGTTCACTTTATATTAATTGGAGAGAAAAAGGAAAGATCTATGGAAGGTTAAAATCGTTGCCTCATACTGAATAAAGATGTCTCACCCCTGACTTCTGGTTTTGTTCATGGATCACAAATAGACGGAATCTGACAGTACACAAACATCAAGGCCACATTCTAGATCTGGATCTCTAAAGGTCTCGATATTTCCTCTGTAATGGGTAAAGACTTGGCTCTGTTTTATCACTAATAAACTCTGTTTATGTTAAGAGAGATTAAAAAGTGTACTAGTGCTCAGTTTATGGAAGCCATAGCTATCTCTCCAACAGTATGTGCTGAGTCAGTTGATGTACTCCTAGATAATTGTAATGCCAAAATGTTGAATGTCATGGGTCGTGTTGCACCAGTAAAGGTAGAGAAAACTCAAACGGTAAACAACTTAGTACATATCACCGTTTGTATTAGACCACAGCATTTTTAGATGAGCAAAAGTAAAGGAACAAATCCATAATGATAGCAGCACATACAGTACCCCTCCTCCACCTGGCTGGTGCCTGACTGAAGAGGTTCTGGGTGTCCATTAGTGATCCAGCCACAGGCACATTAATCTGGTCCATCAAGAGTCACTCTCATTTAACCTGTCCATAAAACCTTTGAAATATCTGTTTTCAGGAATTTCTTATTCAGTGTGGTCATGTTTCAGCCTTCTTGACCTTGGCCATGTCTCTGAGCACTTGACACTTTGTACTTCTGGACACACCAGGTAGTTTGCAGTTCTGGAAATATGATAAGGATAATGAGTTCCTGGTAGCTTAACTTTGAATTCTTTTAAGCCTTTTGCAGTTCATTTGTGTCTTTTCTTGCACCCCAGTTGACTATTCGCAACAAAACTTTTGACTGTCTGGTGGTGATGACCCAATATTTTGCTATTTCATGAGTGTTGCATTCATCTGAAAAGCATTTTCAAATATTAGACTTCTCAGTGTCAGTTTAATAATTTTTTTGGCCATTTACCTGAGGTCATGAAGCTGCATAATATCTATGCACACCTTGACTGTGACGTCCACGCCTCCGCGATCACACGGAGGCGGGTCCTCGAGTCCCTGAGCTGGGATCGCTCACCTGTTCACCATCATCAACTCCCACACCTGTTCCCAATCTATTATCACACACCTGTTTCCACTCGCCTTCTCACTAACAGTATTTCTATGGATCCCTGTCTACCAGATCATGGTCTATAGTCACATATGCTTCCTAGCCACTTGCGAGTTTACGTTCAGTCTGAGCTTATCGTGTATCGACCTCCTGCCCTGCCTGCTACTTGCCTGTACCTCTGCTGACAGCCTGTGTACCGACCGACTACTCAACCTGCCACCAGTTAGTACCTCCGCCGCCTGTCTGTGTACCTGTGTACCTGTCTGTGTGCAATTTCAGCTAGACGGAATGGAACATCAGCGACGAAGAGACAGTAACAGCTGCCTGTACTGTGGTGGTCCGGGGCATTAGATTGCCACCTGTCCCCAAAAACTCAACAAATCAGCGAGTCTTACCACAGCAAACCCAAGTTCTCGGATCCCGTTTTACGCCACCCACTGCCATAATGGCCATCGTCTTCAGATTCAAGCCCTGATCGACTCCTGGGCTGACGACAGTTTTTTGGATAATGTCCTGGTGTCCCAGCCGGGGCTCTCAGCTGAACTTTTAAAGGAGGCTATAGATGCCGTGTCCTTGGATGGCAGGCGATTGGCCAGGGTCACGTCCCGGACCTAACCTGTCCAATTACTACTCTCCGGTAACCACACAGAAATCATCACTTCCCTAATCACCCGCTTCCCCCACATACCGCTGATTTTGGGACATTCCTGGCTAATCAAACATAAACCCGTCATTGATTGGGCAGCAGGAAGTATTATCAAGTGGAGCTCTGCCTGACACACCTGCGAGCGGCCGGCCCCAAAATCGTGCGGGACCAGACAGCCAGTTCCCAGCCACTCATCCGGAGTGCCCGCCGCTTATCACGACATAGGGGAGTTGTTCAATGAGCAGGGTGTGCTTTCGCTGCCACCACATAGGCCCTATGATTGCACCATCTAATTGCTGCGCGGTTCCACCTTCCCTGAGAGTTGCCTTTATAGCCTCTTTAAGCCGGAAAGGGAGGCTATGTTGAAGTACATCAGGGAGTCCCTAGACGCAACCTGAGGTTGCATCCGGCTGTCCTCCTTCCCTCTGACAGCGTGCTTCTTCTTCGTGGGAAAGAAGGATGGCACTCTCCATCCCTGCATTGACTACTGGGGCCTCAACAATATCACCATTCAAATCAAATACACCCTCCCTCTGATGAACTCCACCTTTGACTCTCTCAAGGGCGACACTGTTTTCACCAAACTCGACCTCCGCAACTCATACCACCTGGTGAGAATCAGGGAAGGGGACGTGTGGCTCATCGGATTCAACACGTCGATGGGTCACTTTGAGTTACCTGGTAATGCCGTTTTGCCTTACTAACGCACCAACAATGTTCCAGTGTTTTGTCAACAACATCCTGGGAGACATGATAGGGTGTTTTCGTGTTCCTGGACGACATCCTCATAACCTCCAGGGACCTGTCAGAACACACTCAGCACGTGAAACAGGTCCTTCGTCGTCTGGTGGAGAACTGGCTGTATGTTAAAGCAGAGAAATTTGAATTTCACAAATTTTCTCTTTCCTGGGGTACATCGTCTCTAAGAGGGAGGTGAGGATGGAGCCGTCTAAAGTGGAGGCAGTGTTAGAGTGGCCGAGACCGGGCTCCAGAAAGGAGCTGCAAAGGTTCCTGGGGTTTGCAAACTTTTAATGGAAATCTTTCGGAACTATAGCTGGGTGGCTGCCCCATTGACCGCCCTTACCTTCTGTGCCAAGCCTTTCTCCTGGACGGAATCCTTCCAGGACCTTAAGGCTAATGTCCTCTCCCAGCCAGACCCGTCCCGTCACTTCATGGGCGAGGTGGACGCCTCTGACGTGGGGGTAGGGACGGTTTTTTTGTCCCAACGTGCCCCTGAGGATGGGAAACTCCACCCCTTTGCGTTTCTGTCCCGCCGTCTGTCGCCTGCCGAGGCGAACTACGATGTTGGTAACCGTGAGCTGCTGGCCGTCAAGATTGACCTGGAGGAGTGGCGTCATTGGCTTGAGGGAGTGGAGCAACCATTCCTCGCTTGGACTGATTACAAGAAATTGGAGTATAACCGGTCCGCCAAACGCCTTAACTCCCGCCAGGCCAGATGGGCCCTGTTCTTTTGCCAATTCAATTTCACTTTGACCTATAGGCCTGGATCATGGAACGCCATGCCTAATGCCATCCCACGTCCTTTCCAAGGAGGAGGAGTCGTGCACCCTGCCCAACGCAATCCTGCCCAAGGGTTTTGTGGTCGGTGCTGTCCTATGGAAGGTCGAGGAGGCATGTCTCCATTCCAGTGCCTATTCGGTTTTCAAACTCCGTTCTTAGAGTTTGAAAACCCGGAGGCATCCGTCGGAGGGGGGTACTGTCACGTCCCCGCCTCCGCGATTACATGGAGGTGTTTCCTCGCATCCCTGAACTGGGATTGTGCACCTGTTCACCATCATCCACTCCCACACCTGTACCCATTCAACTATCACACACCTGTTTCCACTCACCTCCTCACTTACAGTATTTCTATAGATCACTGTCAATTCTTCCCTGCCGGATCATGGTCTATAGTCACATGCGCTTTCTAGCCACTTGCAAGTTTACATTCAGTCTGAGTTTATCGTGTATCAACCTCCTGCCCGTCCCCGACTACTCTGCCTGCTACATTTACTGCATTTCTAGTTGCTCAAAGCAGATGTGCTCCAGACCACTAGGGGCAGTGCAAGGAGGTGTTTAGGGGTTTACCTTTGGTCGAAAAATCAAGTAAAATCACTCAACATAAGATTATAATAAATTATAATAAAAAAACATACATTGGTGGATTTAAATCACTTTTTGGGGGGGGGGGTTATTTCAAATACGCCTTTTGCACATTCCATGATGAACATTCCATGCCCACTTTCTTTCGGTGTGCCAGTTTGCAGTCCCGAATATTACAAACCAGCAGAGAAGATATTGCTACTGCTATGTCTGGCTTTGTCACTGTATTTTTTTAGAACAAGGTGTCTCCAGGACTTGTTTGCGGTCCCATTAATGATGTACATCAAATAGTCAAATCCACCTCAGAGACTCCAGCTAGATAGCAAGAAGGAAAGATGTATATAGGAAGCTACATAGACAACTATGAAGGTAAGTGCCAAGGCATTGACAGATATGCATTCATACATTCACCTACTTAGCTACTCAGCAAATGTAACATTAATGTTAGCTGGTTCCCCTTGTTGAGTCTACCTTTGGGCCTGTGCAAGCTGGCAGTGTATGGTCTTATCAACCTCCATAGCCAAAAACCTATGAAATTGTGAAGATACCTGATGCCCCTCCTACACCACTTCCATTTGATGGCTGCAGGCTTCAGTCTTCTCAATGTGTCTACATCCTTACTCATCAAGAGCAACTCCACGACAATACCTTAGAGACAACCTGTGAGATGTCACACAAAATGTAGGCTGGTACGAGAGAGCAGAGCAGCAGCACCCAATGGCGTCATCTTACGAAAAGTAGAATAACATTTCCCATTTCCTAGAGATTTGTCATGTACCAGGGGCTTGACAGCCACTGACCACTGTTGAGAAAAAGGGCAGAGTGCAGGAGGTGATCCGAAGGTTTCGGGAGCAGCAGCGGATGATGGATCAGCTATCTACAACAGGACCTGACATGGATGACGTACAACTTCCCCCCTACCACTTGGTGTGTATCTATGAACCAAACGAAGACCAAAGTTTCAACAGCTCTGTGAAAAAATAGGGAGGGCATAAATAGACTCCAAACAAGGGCAATGGGAGGGCTGGTAATGTTTGGGGTCATGTGTTAATGATAAACCAATCATGGAACAATGTTGTATAATATGTCTCCCTCTTGGTCTCTGTGTCTGGTGTGTGATTTTCAAATGCTTGATCGTAATTCCTCTGCCTCTGAGCCGCAGCCCTGTTTTTACTAGAGATAGTAGTCAGTGAGATTCTGTGTACTTCGTAAATCAAAAGATAGACTGTGAGACGTTATCAGTTCCCTGTACAAGTCCCTCGCAGGCAACTGAGTGAAAGGGATAGACTCAATCCTTGGTGAGAGTGTGCATGGAACTGGTTTGCTACAAGGTTGGTTAAAAGTACATTAATTCCTTGAGGTGTTTGTTCTGGGTTTATTAGTAGGTAAGTATATTTGTAATAGTATAGTTAGAGTCAAAAGACATGGGTAGACCAGAGATTTGTTCCAGAGAATACGAAACCTGAGTCCCCGCCATAAAAAGATCTGATCTCTGATAACAGTCTAAGCAGGGATCGCCTGGACTGACAGAAGTTCAGCAATTAGTTAGATACAATTTTTAAAAGGGTTTAAGTATATTTTTGACAGTATAGTTAGCGTCAAAAGACACAGATTGACAAGGTATTCGATCCCGAGAAGGAATACGAAACCTGTGTCCCCACCATTAAAAGATCCAACCTCAATCATTGTGTCTGGGCAGACATTGCCCTGATTGCTAGGAGGTTGGCTTAGAGCCAAATAGGGGGGGACATGCTGACAAGGGATTTTGAGTTACAGCTGGGGAAAGTCCACCAAGATACCCCATGGTTAGGATCGCCTCCAGATGGCATCAAATTTGACCCAAGTATGAGGTACCACTTTGGTGTCTTGGAGGCTAAGTGACCAAGTGTAGAAAGTTATGTGGACTGGCCTTACCTGAATGGAGAGCTGAAGTTAAAGAGATCACATGTCAACTACTGGCAGGTGTAAGGTCAAATCTTGTAGGTTGTAGCTGCTGTGACTTGTGAGATTGTGTTTCAAACACTGTTAGAGAGATGTTTGACCACTCATTTTTACCACTACATGCAGAGAAGTCTCTCTCGCCAAAATGATTTAAATTCACCAATGTAAGTTTATTATAATTTATTACAATCTTACATTGAGTGACTTCACTAAATCTTTTGACAAAAGGTAAAACCCCCAAAGCATCCCCTTGCACTGCCCCTAGTGGTCTGGAGCACTTTCGTTTTGAGCAACATGAAATGCAGTGTTTCTGCAAATGTTGCTGTGTTTTTGGTGTTGTTCTGCGCTGATGCTGTTGTGGTGTGAGCCAATGTTGTTGTGTTGTGAGTAGTTGATTGATAAAATTGCATTTCAGAAAACAATATTTCATATTTGTTAATGTTGTTGTATTTTCAACTTTTGTTTGCATTACTAATGGTGCTGTGTTTTGTTTTCGTCAATTTTGTTGTGTTCATCACTAATGTTGTTGTGTTTTGCACCCGTGGGCCACCTTAGTTTGCCTCTCCTGTTATCAATACAGGATCTCTGCCAAAAATGGATGCAACATTGGACAAAACCAAATGATGTGACGTTGCATAATGTGTTTGAAATATCATTGCAAATTCACACCATAATCAATGCTAAAGGCAGTCCAATTAAATATTGTGTGCATCTTTTTGGGCCAGTCAGTGTATTTCTCAAGTCCGATCATGAAAGACATGTGAATAGCACACACCCAATCTGTTCAATTGACAAAAAAGTTCAAATAAGTGCTAACAGCAATGCGATTAAAATGATCAGATCAAGGTGCCACGGTGACTCTGGACTGCTTTGCCCCACCCATAGGCCAAAGCTTCTAGTGCCACCTACTGGTCATTGATGAGATTTTCAAATGCCCACGACCTTTCCCCAATTGTGGTACATAAAACTGGTATAATATGATGTGGAAACAGGTACCGTACAACTTTGCAAAAGGCCATATTCATTTCTGCCAGACTAAAATTTTTACTATTTTGAATTATCTGAAAAAAATACCTTTGGGAAGTAGTTCTAGGCCATTCATCCCATTTCCAAGAAACTTCACAAATAGCATCTGTGGATACTGTCTATCAATAACTATTAACAAAATTAGAAATATCAAACACAGTGGATGTCATATCATATCAAAAACTTCCTGAGTCCTACAATTTTACAGGAAATGAAAGCATCGCTCCACAACCGTTTGTCCGATTCTCACCAAATTTGGAATGCATCATTGGTATTACCAGGTAAGGACATGTGCAGAGTGTGGTGCCAATTGGCCATATGGGGGCGCTATTTCAGAAAATCACATTTAACTCTCATAAATCCTGAAAATAAACAGGCCTATACAACATATAATGCATATCCTTGTATGGCATTCCTATAGCTTGGACCCCTTAATTGTATTATCATTTAGTAATTTTGCTTTTATTGATGCATTTTTTTGTCTTAATTGTAGAACTTCTTTTGGATTTAAAATCAAAAGACAAGTTACGTTTGCCAATATCCATTTCATTAAAAAGGACAGGAGAATGGACTTTGCTTTTAAATGCTAATGTTTTCATCTACAGCTTGCTTTTTGTTGCTATCTCATTCTTATCTTTTGAATACAATGGGTAAAATGTTTTTTCAATTTAAGATCTCTGGTTTTGTGGTAAAAACCAAGGTAATGACATTGCAGTTGGAAGTACTGGGTACATTACATTTCTTGTTGTGTGTGTTCTTTTTGTTGCATGCATTGCTGAACATCAAATACAGTGCAACTTCTTTCTCTCTGACAGCATACTGTCCGTGGTCTTGAAACAATGGGAGTAGCTCTGTGGGTGAATTTATTCCACCACAATTTGAGTGACTGTTTTTGCAAATGTTTCTTTGAAAAGACAAAACTGTATTTTCTTCTAACATGGTTCATGCTATCATTATTTGCAATCGTTGTGTACGTTTGCTGCTTTTGTGAGCCATAGAAGCATTTGACCGTTTGACTCTGTCATCAAATAATTGCTTCTCCTACATCAGTCTGCAAAAGAAAGGTCTTAATTGATGCTCTGTATACTATGGCATCCAATTATCTATGTATGACGTCAGATCTATTAACAAAATCAAATTAACAACAATAACATAAATCTGTTAGCTAGCTAGCTTCTTACCTTGGGTTGTCACTCAGACGATAGCCACATCAGCCATATCAGTGTGACAGTCACTGACAGTTCAACACAAAGGTGTGAATGCACAGACACAGACAGTAACTTTTCTTCACAGCCAGCTACCTCACTCACTTTCTTGATATACCGAACGCTGGGTGCAGGACGTTGTTGCTCTGCTCTGATGCTCATGTCTTAATAAACTGCATGCAATGTAACATGCGCTTAGCTTGGTAAAGAAAAATCGTATGTCATGAAAATATAATCTTTATCTGTTGCAGTACATCACAACTTAGGAGTGTCCTCGGCAGCTCTGATTAAAATAAGATGTTTATTTCAGACGATGCTCAGACCTAAGGCCAATTCCAGCATAAGCGACGAATTGTCTTCCATGGGAGAGGACATTCAGGATGGTGATGACTGGAGCCATCGATGGAATATAGTGTAACAGGCAGGGCCTTAGGACTCTGTAGCCTAGAACAGACTGATTGTGGACGGCACATAATGGAGTGGGATGCCATGAAAGTTCTCAATCACATTTGTCAGGAAGTGACCCAGTAGCTTGGAGTATATTTACAGTGCACACCTACACACTCAAGAGTATTTCTTTAGTTTAGCTATTTTGCACATTGAAGAATAATTGTGAAGACACCATAGAACCTGGTTACCATCGAACTTCCAGTGACATTTAACAAAACCCAGACGATTATGTTTTGTTGAGTAGAGGCTATCTTCTGGCATCCAAATAACTTTCTGCCATAAGGATGCTTATATTTCGTAGTTTTGGAGACTTCACAACCCCAAGATTGAACTAGCTTTTGCATTTTTCTCATTGTGATCCTTTAACAATTATTTTGGTTAATATTGGTTCTGGGTATTTTTGAGCCACTGTAACTATTTGTTGTAGAAATTTAAAAAAAAATATTTTAATGATTCTGTGTTCTCTGAAAGTCCCTATATTGAGACAAGTGAGTTTGGCACGTGTGTCACATCATATGTATACTCCAGTAAACCAGGAATACATTAATGAGATTAAACTTTAAACTGTATTGTATACCTTTTCTGTCCCCTGGAACTGGTCTTATAAAATTTCCTTTCTTTCCCAGGCTATTTTATATATTTTTATATATAACAGCCAGGTATAGCCAGCATCATGGTGGTTATTGTATTTCTATGTTGAGCGTTTTTAGCTTCCAGTCATTCTGTTGCTAGATTGTGTTGTTTCATTCCTTGTTTGCATTGATTTCTCCTGTGTCAAGTTTAGTCTTCTCATCTGTTTCATTTTCCTTTTACCTTACAATTTAGTCTCTCTAGTTCCTTTTTCCATTGTTTCATGTTACATTTGCGTTACCTGTCCTTGATTGCATGAGTCCTGTAAAGCCTTGTTGTGATATAGTAAATCTTTGAATTAAGTCTTGTTAGTGTTTCTCTGCACTTATGTCCTGCTTATTCATAACATGTTACAGTACATCTCTACTATAAAAGTAGTAATGTTGCATAGTTTCAGAAAGGTCTGTATCTTATGGTTAACAATTTTATACAAATATTTGGAGACTGACAATGTTCATAATATTGGCTCTGTACGCCACCACAATGTATTTGAAATGAATCAGCTACAATTTAACTGCAGACTTTCAGCTTTAATTCAAGGGGTTGACCAGTAGGGAATTAGGTGTGACTACGTCCACGTATTGTACAAAAATATTGCATGAAACGTTTAGGAATTGCAACCATTTTCTTACACAGTTCCCTTATTTCAGGGGCTCAAGTGTAATTGAACAAGTTAAAACAATCATAAATACAATTTTCATTTTTAATACTTTGTCGAGAATCCTTTGCAGGCAATGACTGCTTCAAGCCTTAAGTTTTCAATGTCCAACCTGATTGCATGCTCAATCAAGTTGAGATTCGATGATTAACAGTCATTGCCCAATATTTCACTTATTTGTCTTAAAAACTCCTGGGTTGCTTTCACAGTATGTTTTGGGTCATTGTCCATCTGAAAAGTGAAGCACTGTCCAATCAACTTTGCTGAATTTGGCTGAATCTGTGCTGACAATATATCCCTATACACTTCAGACTTAATCTGGCTGCGTCTGTCTTCTGTCATATCATCAGTAAACACAAGTGACCCAGTGTCTTTGGAAGCCATGCATTCCCATGCTATGCCTCCACTGTGTTTTACAGATTATGTGGTATGATTCGGATCATCTGCCATTCCAAGACTTATTTATGCTTTTTGCATCCCTTCATTCTGTTACAAGTTGAACTTAGTTTCATCTGTCCGAAGAATGCTGTACCTGAACTGGGCTGGCTTTTTTAGATGTTTTCTGGCAAAATCTGGCCTTTCTATTCTTGAGGCCTATGAATGATTTGCACCTTGTGGTGAACTCCCAGTATTTGCTCTTGTGAAGTCTTCTCTCTATGGTAGACTTGGATTTTGATATGCCTACCTCCTGGAGAGTGTTCTTCACTTGGTTAGTTGTTGTGTAGGGTTTTTTGGAGGAGATTTTGACCACCCACCCCTGGCTCATTTCGACGTGAGAGCGCATTAGCATTTTCGTTGCGCACATTATTGCTAATACACAGTAGTTACTTCTTGTTGTTTTCCATTCATTTTAAACATTTCTAATTGGAACACGGCTCCTAAAAGTGGGAAAATGAAATCCAAGACCTAGTACACAAACTTGGAGGAGATTTTGGAGGAGATTCAGCGAGAGAGTGACCAAGAGCTAGACGAGGATTCTCTTAGTAAACAAAGTTTTGATTCTGGCGAGGGAGAATTGTTCTTGGAATGAAAAGATCCCGTTTTAGATCGGTAAGTAAAATAAATTATTGTTGTTTATAGTTATGTATGTGTACATGTATGTATGTGTATGCGTGGATACATCTAAAACCTGTTTTATTTGGGTAGTAAGTTTTGTAATATGTAAATATAAAAAATATACACTTATAGTACAAATAAACACACAAATATATATTTCAGCAACACAGCCCATATAAAAAGTGGTAAAATGGTAAAATGCCATGTTGTTGTATTGATTTCCCCCCCTCGAAGCCTTTAGTTTGTTTTTCAATTGAATTGTTCCCATTTTAGGTCACAAGTAAAAAAATGTTATGACATGATTTATCTTTGTCTCATTCTTTTACATCACATCAACAGGGTGTGTAGAAGTTTTATATCCACTGCATATGAAGGAGAACTACCTGTATGAAGGGAAACTAATGATCCACCATGCATGCCATTTCTGGTAGTGTGTAAACCTTATTTGTTATTACAAACAGAGATAATTTTTGAATAATCTATGTGGTTTGCTTGGGAATTTAATCATTTGTCCAATTTGTCCACTTGGGTAGATTTGGGGACAATCGAAAAGGACACTTTGGAGTCCTCTTACAAAATATTTTGCAGCTCTATGGTCATTCAATCTAGCTGCCCAAAACTTTGCCTACAGTCTGCTGCCATTTATTGGAATATACTGGAAGTGTTTCCAGCCTTCTATCTCAATGCATGGCCTACCCACTGCATTTCAAACATGATGAGACAAATAAAAAAGACACAAAAACTTATGTTTTTTGTTTGTTTTATCTTCTGCTACATCTATTGTGTTATACTATCAAGCATTAGTTCATGATTATTACAAACTACAGAGTGTCTCCTTTCAAATGGAACCAAAAATATGTTTCTGCTGTATTCAGGTGATGAGCTACAAGCATTTAGATTTGGGTACATCATTATAGGCGGAAATTGACTGTTTTTGCAACGGACCTATCAGGTTTTAAGTATACAAAGGATCCAACGATCATCCACCACTGCTGGCTTCCGTGGACATTCGGGACTTTTTGTGTTGCAGAGCTCACCACTGCAGTCTTTTTTTCTCATATTGTACCTAATGGTTGATTTGGCCAGTCTTAATGTTCCTCTGATGGATTATATATATTTTTTGCAGCCTGAAGATGGTCTGTTTCTGGAATCAACTCCCAACCTTTTACATGCTTAATTGGTGAAGAAATAACAACGGAACAGCCGACACCTGTCCATGCAACAGCTATTGAGTCAACTGTCCAATTACTTTTGGTCCCTATTTAAGAGGTGTAATTCCTAAAGCCTCTAATTTTGATTTGAATACCCTCAAATTAAAGCTGAGAGGCTGCACTTTAAGCCCGTATGCATTATTTGACTGTAACTTGAATATAGTTTGGTAAAGTTCAAAACTTGTGTCACTGTCCAATTATTTCTGGACTTAACTGGATATTATTATAAGTAGCTGGGATGTACTTACACTTAAACAAATGAGAAATGAAACCATTTCTGATCTGAAAGCTGATCTGCCCTGTGTCCTCTGCGTGTCCTTTGTCAAAGATACTATGTATACTGTCCTAATTTTCTCTTGTTGGATACTTAGTGTCTGGTTATGTCCAGATATGGATGTTGCAAACAAGTACTAAACTGTTGCATATACTTTTAATCTGTCCAAATAATTGTTATTCAAAAGGTGAACAATGCACAAAACATGTTGTAATTCCTGAATGGTTCATCCGATATTTAATCTGTCCAAATAATTGTTATTCAAAAGGTGAACAATGCACAAAACATGTTGTAATTCCTGAATGGTTCATCCGATATTTAATCTGTCCAAATAATTGTTATTCAAAAGGTGAACAATGCACAAAACATGTTGTAATTCCTGAATGGTTCATCCGATATGGATGAAAAACATTAGAGGAGTATGTACCTTAACCCCCATAGTCACTGAATTATTTCAAATCCACATTTCTGGAATACAGGGCCCCCCAAAATAATCACTGTCCAATATTTTGGAGTTAACTTTATAAAAGCAATAGGGTAATTTGTCACCTACAAAGGACTAATAAGAATGATCTTTAACTGTAGATGTTTTGATATACATGGGTTCTTAAAGATAATTTACCCAACCTATAGGCCCATGGGCCTTTTGAGGATGCTTACACATAAACCAGCATTTATTAACATAGCATTTTCTTAAAATTACAGTAGTTAGTAAATAGGTCTCTTTTTATATTGGGTCAGAAATAGGTTTTGTCAATAGACTAATACTGGAATGTTACGTTTGGTGTGTCTGCTTTGCTGTTTACATAATCTACAGTTAACGTTGATTAAGACACTGCAGTATGTGAATTTTGGTACCTTCTTGTGCTCTGTATATCTTCTCATGTTTCCTTCTCCCCACCCTCCTCCTTCCTGCACCAGCTGTTGTTGCCTGCTTTAACTGAGCGAGCCAGGAGACTCCCCTTCTCCACCCCCCCACCCCACTCCGCACATAGATGCATAGACAAAAGGCCTGATTCGCCTGTCGAACACTGCCCCCTTTTTCTATGCAGCACTCGGCTTCGTCTGGAGAGAGAAGCCCGGACTGGCTGACCTACAGCCACAGAGCCGAGGCAGAAGCACTTATTGGGGGCTGGCCGGATGGGGGCTGGTCTGGATTGACTGTGTGCATGAAGCAGGCCTCAACAGGAAGATTTCTCCTCTCTTAGTGGAAAATCAGAATCAGGGGATCATAAGGGTATGGCACAATCTCATTTTCCTCCCCACTATTTGTGTGTGTGTGTGTGTCTCTGCATGTCTTGTTTATGTGTTATAAAAAGAGGGAGTGTGTCTGTGTCATGATGATGGGCCTTTGTTTTCCTTTGACATAAAGACAGAGATAAGATAGCCAGGCAGACATAAAAATGGATGCTTGGGGCTGGGGGCTGCAGTGATTTTCAAGGCAAAAGCTGTTGATTTTAATTGACAAAGATCAGCCTCTTTGGGACAAAGATTAGGGACGTATGGGCATGGATTTAAAAGCAGAAGAGGACAGGCAGATGCACCCAAATCAGCTCGGCTATACAAAAACCCTGGGGCTTATGCAGACAGCAGGCCAGGTACAGACTGGGTGTTTACTACTACTCCATCATGGCTGCTTCATCCTCCTCCCTCTCCATTTTCATTCAGCACTGTGGCACGTCGTCATCCGAACCGAGGAATTTCAGCTCTCAGCCTGACGCTGTGCATAATAAGCTTCATCCAGATTCAGTCTTCATTATGATCTTCTTGTGAGATGTGTCCTTTTTCTTCCCTGTTGATTTGTATTGAAAACAAGTTTACGTATCTAACTGTGTGTGTGTTTTGCTCCATTGCACAACTCACAGCAGGATGTTATAGCATGTGCAATGGACTCGAGGCCTTGCTGTTTTTGTTGCTGGGCTAATGACCTGGATTATTTTTGTTTTGGACAAGGATCTCTTTAAACCGTTGGTATTCCATTCCAGATAGATAGTACTTCTAAACGTCTTATAGCTGTCCACCACATCTTTTTAATCTGTATTTTAGGTAATAATTCTGCAGTATCAGTACTCTTTGATTAGCCTGAGAAGTGAGCACTTACTGTGGGTCTGTGTGTGTCTGTGGCTGTACTGCGGCGGAGGAGGCTTTATGTGAGGTGACCGGAACCGGTTGAAACCGGTTTGAGGCAGCAGATAAGGGCTGAGGAAACAATGCCGGCTCTGTGCTACAGGGAGGGAGAAATCTGCCCTTACTGCTTAATGGAGGCCAAAAGAGGGAATAGGGAGAAGCAAGGCACTTTCCTACCATGATGAGGGTAAGCCATGCTCAGTGGCTGGGGAAAGGCAGCAGGCAGGGTTGGCCACCTCGCTGCGTGCAGAGAGAGAGCAGTTCTCTGACAAGGGATGATACTCCAATCCCGCACAGCCCTGGAGCCCCCTGTCTCGCAGCACAGGGTCATTGTCAGTCAGCTGGAGATGGTTATGGTGATTGGTGCGGGACAGGAGGAGATGGATGACTGAGCTGGATCACACCATCAGCAACTCAATGGATGTACTGTAACGTGACTCACCCTACCTCTTGTTGGGCCCAGCCTTCCTGCTTTGAGAAGTGGAGTGTATATATATTTTTTTGCAGGAAAAGGGGGGTGGTTGTTATTGTTGGGACTGTGTGGTAGAAGGCAGGAAGGAAGGAAGGAAGGTTTTGTGACTACAGACAGTAGTGGCTGCAGTGGAGACAAGCTGGCTACAGATCACAGGGTGAGGAGTGGACCATTTGCATGTTTTCGTGCTTATTGTGTGTCACTTTGTAGGTTATTGTTAGTTGATGTGCATTTGAAAGGGCTGGTGGGAAGGGGAAGCATGTTCAATAAACTGGGGTTAACTGGGCATCATCCAGTGTTTTATAACTTGTCTATTAAATGAGGTATAACGCATTTCTCTGCATGAAACCTTTACTTTTCTGTTAAGCAGCTTTGCGTTCATTGGCCATGTTCACTCACAGGCCTTTTTTCTCTGCTACTGCAGCTTTTCATAATGTTAGCTCAGCAGCAGCCATCTTTTCCTTTCTCTCTTGCCCTTTCTTCCTTTTTCTCTCTTTAAACCTGTTTAATTTTCCTTCCTTAATTTCCTTGTCTCTGGTTATCTCGATGTCTCCAGAAAAGGATAAGGAGGCCATTTCATGAACTGACTAGGGGAGCAGATGTTAGGTGAAATGGATGTGGCCGGGACTGCAGAGATGAGACAGCAGACAGCCCAGTGGCTACATGCTACATGCAAAGCTGCTGTGCCTATGATAGCTGTAGCCATTTGTCAGCTCCATCACATCTGTTAAGGAAACCTTTTATGTAAAATGAGTAATACAAATATTAACATGCAATATTAAACCATTTAGGTATACAGACATGTTTCAGAAGCACTGTATAGTAAGCAAAACCTTCATTCTTTAGAATGATATAAGCACATAGAGAAATCCACCTCCAAACTGTTCCAAATAGGTGAGGGCCATTCAAAATAAACACATTTATGAAACATTATTTGTGAGATAATGGAAGGGTATACATCATATTATATATCAATACAGTTTTATATATCAATACAGTTTTATATATATATATATATATATATATATATATAAAATCTGATAATATAGTGTGCAACTAAACATTTTTGACAATTGTTTACTAATGAAGCTATATCATTTGTTATAATCAAGTGAGCTCATTTTCATCAAGCACTGCTGAGTCATGCTGCTGTAGGCCTCATGTTTCCTTCATAAACCAACCTTAAAGGGGAATTTAGCTAATTTAAAAATGTGATTTTTTTTTTACTCTTTCTGTGTGGATAGGCAATTTTCACCCAAATAATTATATATTTTTTTGTTGTTATACATTTTGTGTAAATTGGGTAACTACGAAGAGAACATGTGTCAAAGCATGCATCATAAATTGTTCCAAACCTCATATTATCTCATAATATTGTTTTTAATATTTCTGAATTCTATTGTCATTTGTGTTTGTGTGGGGGGCGGGAGTCAACTGGAAAATGAGCTGACACGTTATAATGAATGAACTCTGAGCTATCCCTAAGCAGGTTTGGCAAAAAAGGTATAGAGTATGTACAACCCTTACTTTTTCGATATATATGAATAGGCCTTAGCTACTGCAATTTAGCATAATTCAACAGGTTATGTATTATGTAGTCAATTTAATGAATGGCTAGATAGAATGTCATTAGCCATGGATTCTTTTGTTCATTTCTCAGAAGGATTGATTAAGGCACTTAACAGCAGATACAGTGGTCTGCAAAAGTTTGGGCAACCTTGTTAATGTCCATGATTTTCCTTCATAAATCGTTGGTTCTTAGGATAAAAAAACTCAGTTAAATATATCATATAGGAGACAAACACAGTGATATTTGAGAAGTGAAACGAAGTTTATACCATTTACAGGAAGTGTGCAATGATTGTTCGAAACAAAATTAGGCATGTGCATAAATTTGGGCACTACAATCAAAAAAATAACTCAATATTTAGTAGATCCCCTTTTGCAGAAATAACAGCTTCTAAACGCTTCCTATA
>JACXGJ010001837.1:0-22500 GCA_016801105.1 Esox niger
ACACAGACACACACACACACAGACACACTTCTTAGGGCTGATGGGGATGCCGTGTAACCACTTCCTGCTAGACTACCGGAAGCCAAGTAGGAAGTCTAACTAATGTGAAACTTACAAGGCACCTAAAAGATCCTGTCACATGGATCTGAACATTTACATTTGTCAAATTCACTACTGAAACAGGAAGATACATTGAAACAGGAAGATACATTAAGCCAGGGGGTTCAACTGGAATTGTTCCGTCATCAATTCCAGTCATTACCACTAATAGAGAGACCTTGGGGCAGAACAGTTGTCAGACTAAAACATATGATCTGTTTTTACATTCTTTCATGCTGAAGTCAACGCAGCAGCTCATAGACACACCTCATCATGTCCCAGCATGCTCAGCAATGTGGTAGTGATGTTCTTCCTTATGGCCGGGTCAACCTTGGACCCTGCTCCCTGGATGACGAAACGTAAGGCTTGCAGCATGGTCTCTCTGAAACAAGAGAGCAGAACACTAGGCTCAGACAAACACGATTCAGTCAAAAAACGTAACTTTTGGGGTTGTGTCAGTACAAACGCTAAACCCTCGACTCCTGGGATTCCTACCTGACTCCTGAGTCCTCGGCTGTGCGGATTGCAGAGAGCTGCTCCGTAAACAGGGGATCCACCTTGCTGTGGATGGACACTAGTTGGCCCAGGGCCTCAGCCGCCCTGAGTCTGACTGCCCGGCTGGAGTCCTGCAGAGCCTTCAGGAAGGTGGTCTGGAGCTGTGGCAGGAAAGGCTTCAGGGCTATGCCCACCTGGAGAGAGGGGCAAGATGATCAGGACAGGTTCAGAACACCAACCAGTCTCAACAGAAATTGACAGTCCACAGAAAGTGACATTTTTGCTTCATTTCAATCAGTAACTTCTAGTTAGTCCACCAGCCTTTAACCAGACGGGTTGGTCAGCAGACACTGACCTTCGCCAGCAGCAGCGTCAGTGTCTCCAACAGAGCAGTTTTCACGGTCCAGGCAAAGCGGTCTCCGAGGATACGGATGAGCGGTCCAGTTATGTTGACCACAGACGGTCGTAGAGCCTCGGCGGAGGTCAGCTTAATGATACCTCCCAGGGCTTTGGCCGCCTCCTCCTTCTGCTCCGGGCTGCCTGTCAACACTCCCTCCCTCAGCACCGGCAGAATGCAGGTCACCCCCTGGAAAAGAGGAACAGCGTCCTTCAAAAGACCGTCCGTCCACAAGTCGGGGACACAGTATAAGGTGATCAGGGTTAGACACTCACCTTTTTGGGGAGACAGAACCCAGGCAGATGCTGACCCTTGACCTCTGAAGCCACTGACCGGATGTCTTTGTGTAAGTCGTCAATCATTGCCAGCTGACTGCCCGCATCCAGTTTCTAGACAAATTAAACGACAGTTTAACCCGGCGTGGATACACACATGTATGGTAACTAGTCTACCTAGTTGCCTTTAGTTAACTAGCTGAATCGCTTGTGTCCAGTACCCTAACACCTGCCTAATAAACCCTGACAATCTCCTTCCCTAACCCGGAGCCTTGCCTTGGTGATTGAGTTGATGGCGTCCCAGCTCTGCACCAGGACCTCTGGGTTGGAGTCGTTCAGCAGGCGGATGAGGCCGGACAGGAGGCTGCGCGTGTGGGCGCTGTAGTCCAGGCGGGTGCGGGAGAAGTACCCGTTGAGGATGGTGGCAGCCGCCTGCCTGAGACCGGCGTCCGGTGACCTGGTGGCCTCCAGGAGGTCCTCAATGATGATACGTTGACCCACATCATCTTCCACGGAGAGGATCACAGCCTGGCAACTGGCGAGCTCCTAGAGAGGTCAGGGGTTATACAATCATCACCAAGGGTCACCTGACACTCTCGAAGAACTACGCTAATCGTTTTTCCATTGGAGATGAGTTCAGTAAGACACCACTGCCTTGAATACAACACAAAACCATAACAATAAACCTTGGAATCCTGAATAACGTACCTGTAGTCCCTCCTCTGTTCCTAGCTTGTCCTTGAGAGAGGAGTATAGGGCGGGCAGGATGACTCCTAGGTGTCGGGTCAGTGCGTCTCCAGCCACGGCAGACAGGAAGGCCAGCACACGTGTGTTGACCGGAGGAGCGGTCAGCTGACAGGAGTGGAGAGCAAGCAGACATTAAAGTCACACCACCTAAGTGTTAACAGCCGCTGAGCATCGGCATGTTACACAAATCTAATCCGTTAAGTTTGCTATTAACCGGTGCTGATCTGAATAATGCCAGGAGAGCTTACCTTGGGAACCAGGTAGGGCAGCACCGAGCGACTCTTCACCGCCATCACCTGTTTCAGACCGTCCAAAGCAAACTCTGCGGTCTCCTCGTCATCCTACACAGACAAACATTCATCCCACTTATTGGCAGTCATTTCTAGTGGGGGGGTTTCCCAGAGCTGCTTCACATTTTTGTTTTGACCCTCAAGCAGCACAGATGATTCAAAAGGCTTGATGATTCAATGACATTGAGTCAGAGATGCTAGTCTGAAAAGGCGTAAGGTGTGAAGACAGGAAGTCCTGCACGACAGAAGGATTAGGATAAGGGGCACGCCTGTAGCCTCCCGTCTCACCAGCTGTTTGAGCAGGGCAGGCAGGATGTCGTCTAGCGCCTGGTGGCCGATGGTGGCATGGAGCTGCTCGAAGGTTTTAGCTGCGGCTTCTCGTACCTCTTCCAGGGGGTCACACAGTGCCTTCCTCACCGTGGGGACCAGGGACTCAGAGAATATCAGCACCTGGTTACATAGACACAGTCACATCACCTTCACAACGGCCCCAATCCCACCTGCCGCTACGAAGGCTTCACTGTGATTCTCATCCAGGTTAAATAAAGGAGGTCCAGTCTGAGGAGGTACTGACCGCATCCCTGCTGGTGGACTTCATGATCTCACTCAGGCCGATGCACACCCCCTGCCTCTCGTCACTCTTGTCTGAGCGCAGACCCTCCTCCAGGATGGGGATGATCTCCGGGAGGATCTTCTCCCCCAGTTTACGGACCAAGTCTCCAAGTGTCCTGGCAGCGATCTGGGAGCACAGAGGGTAGTCATGCTCTGAACGCACTCAAATCCGGACAAATGTGCTGAATGCTCTAACAATCAATCAAATGTATTTTATGAAGCCCTTTTACATCAACAGTAGTCACAAAATGCTTTCACAAAACACCTGGCCTTAAAATTTAGGAAGAAACCTAGAGAGGAACCAGGCTCCGAGGGGTGACCAGTCCTCTTCTGGCTGTGCCGGGTGAACATATTAAGAGTCCAAATTGTAATAGTTAATCGATGCATGTGGGCTGAGCCCAGAGTCTATTTAAACGTAGTCCAGATTGGAGCTATGACCAGATGGACAAGGACAGAGACAGACGGTGAACCACAAACATTTTCAGTTACGGTACCCCTCCCCCGAAAATATTCTGCATTGCTTGGAGTACCCCTGAAGTACCCCCTCATGTCCAAGAGGAAGTCGTATGTGCTAATTCACCGGTAGTTACCGTTCTCTTGTCAGGGCAGTCAGAGGCCAGGAAGCCCAGCAGCAGACTGAAGAGGGTGGGCAGGATCTCCCGGAGGGTGCGGGGTGTGTTGGACACCACGATCTTCCACACGTGGAGGGACGCCTGGCGCACCACCAACTGGGTGTCAGATCGGCCCATGTAGAGGCCAGACAGGACACGGTTACGCCTCTCTCCGCCCAGGGCCCCAATGATAGCCTGGGGAGAGAAGGATCAGAGATCAGCTCAATGCCACCTTAACTTCCCCTACACTGTGCACTTCCACATTAACCACCGTCTCTACAGGGAAATCTGATATTTGGGTAAATACTTTGTTGGACTGCGCCGTGCCAAAGTTGTCATCCTCGGAGGCAGTCTCGGTGGTCATCTTGCCGGACACTCCAGATATGTGGAAGAGCAGGTCACCCAGCAGCTGCACAGAGCTGAACCTGTGGACCAGAGACGACACGGGGGTTCAGTCACGTTAGCATCACGGCCAACAGACTACATGACACCCAAATGGGGGTCAGACAGACGGCGGGCGGTGGTCCGACCTGATCCTCCAAAGGTCGTCAAACAGGCCCTGTTCCAGCTCGGGCAGCAGCAGGGCGATGGCAGTCTCAGCGTACATGCTGATGATGCGCTGGCCCGCTCGCAGGGCCGTGTCTCTCACGTACTCGTTCTCGTCGGCCAGAGCCTGAAGCAAAGGGCGGGGAGGATAGTGAGTGGCGCTCACAATGGAGAGGCGGAGATCAGAGGGGCAGAGGTGAACGGAGAGCGCCCCCTACCTTGAGGATGCAGGGAATGATGGGGCCAACATAGGGGGTGAACCGGTCCCCGAAGGTGAGGGGCAGGTAGATGAACATCATGATGTAGCCATCCCGGACGTGGGAGGCGATGTCCACCTTGCTGGCTGTTTGTACCACGTCCGGCATCAGCTTGTCCAGCTTCTCCACCCCCAGGCCAGCCATCACCTCGGCCAGGCCTTGAGCGGCTCCGGAGCGGTCCACGGAGCTCTGCTCAGACGCCAGCGTCTCCATGAGCCAGGGTAGGAGGTCGTCGAAGCAGGACTCGCCCATGCCCTTCACCATGGC
Organism: Esox niger; assembly: GCA_016801105.1. Lineage (NCBI taxonomy): Eukaryota > Metazoa > Chordata > Actinopteri > Esociformes > Esocidae > Esox > Esox niger. The sequence continues at coordinate 4,597 of JACXGJ010001837.1, forward strand.
GCCCAGGGCCTTGGCCGACACCGTACGCACCTGGAAGAGGAAGAGAAGGAGCATCATCAGGGATCAAAAACGCATCAACCAGGTCGTTGCTGGGCCTTTAGGAGCAGAATCATACCTCAGGCACTGGGTCCAGAAGAGAGGCTTTGAGTCCCGGAATCACACTGGGCAGGTATGGAGACAAGTCCTGCAACACAGACACACACACCATGTCAACCATTAGGAGCACACACATTACAGAAGGGACGATTGTTCCAAGTTCATGCGACGAAGACGTGGTGTACGCCTCAACTGGGAGCCGCCGGCTACCTTCTGGTCAGTGAGCGAGTACATGTTGCCAATGATCTGAGCGGCCATCTTTCGGGTGTCAGTGGATCGGTCCTGGAAGGCCCGCTGGACGATGGGCATGATGAGCGCCAAAGAGGGAGCGTCGATGAAGTGGACGAACTTGGTGTCCAGCAGGGTCTGCAGACAGTTCTGGGTCTTCCGAGAGGGTTCAGTGAGGGCATCCAGCAGGATTGGGGTGATGGCTGCGGGGTACAGGAACACTTAACTATCCGAATACGGGTATTAACCCTGCAGATGTAGGTGTTTATTCTGCTCTAACCAGAGGTTCTACATTCTAACTGGCAATGTGGGGCCTCTCACCCAGGATCTCAGGGTTGCGGATGACAGAGCCGATCTGTCGTAAGGCCTGTTGGCCGGCATTCTGCACTTTGACATGAGAGTCGGTCAGCACCTCGGTCAGCTTGGGCACGATGCTGGGCAGGCAGGAGGACAGCTGCTTAGGGGCACAGTAGGCCATGGCACCCAGGAGTTCCACAGAACCTGGAGAAGAGGGGACGGGGGAGAGGCAGAGAACAATTGTGAGCAGTGCAAAGGGAGGGATTTGATTAGTCTCAGGGTACTGGAGAATGCCTTCATTTGGGATAACATGGGACAGCCCTCTGAAAAGGCCCATGATGCAGTGGGTGGGTCCTCACCCGCTTTCGTCCTCCAGGACTCCTCCTCCAGAGCCACCAGCAGGGAGGGAAGTACCAGCTTCACCCCATGGGCACTCAGGTTTCTCATCACCGCCTTGGCACAGTCATCTGCCGCCTGGGACGGGCACAGGAAGTGAATGGGAGAACTCTTGGGTGGAAATGTGGTGTTGGGTGAGAAGCATGTGAGAAAGTGGAGGTGTAATGAGAGAGCAGGTGTTGTGACGGACCTCTCTGACATACTGGTTCCCGTCCCCGAAGCACAGGAGGAGGTGAGGAAGGACATGGACCACGTAGGGCTCAAAGAGCTTCCCCAGCATGTTACACAGCATCTCAAAGGCAAACAGAGCCCCTGGAGAAGACCGACAGTCAGAACAACACACACTGAACCACCACCAAAAACCAAGCCACAGGCCACAGTAGCTCACCCTCTCTGCGTCTGAAGTTCTTCTTGTCCTGGATGGCGTCGGTCAACGTGCTCATGATGTCCTGCTGTTTGAGCGCCAGGATGCCCAGGCCTTTGACCAGCCCGGCCAGGCCGTAGGCTGCACCCTTCCTCTCGGCGTACTTGTCACTCTCCAGGAGGAGCTGAAGGAGCTTCCTCACCATTCCCCCAGCATCCTCCTTTATGGCAGGGACCAAGGGGGGTAGACAACTGGCGACGGACTCCTGGACCTGGGTGAGGGAGGAACGACACAGATGGGGCCACGTTTAGCATCCGCTTAGGCCCACCTGCCAGCGTGAAAGGCCAGTGCCTATGGTAAAGAAACCCAGATATAAAGCACAGAAAACAATCCCAGGGTTCGTGTTCCAGTACCTGCTGTGAGGGGGTGGAGAGAGCCGTGATGAGCTTGGCAACGATGGGTTTGACCTTGGGGTCACTCTTGTCCAGATGTTTAGCCAGAGATCCCATTAGGATGACCACACTCTGGCGGACCGAGTCGTAGCTGGCGTCCTGGGGGGCGTCCTTTAGAAACTCCTCAAACACAGGGAGCAGGGAGCTCACGTTGTCCTAGAATACAACCGATGACATACTGCTCAGATAGAGGCCGCACAAATGTACAGAATGTATTGAAATGGTAGGAGTCCATTGAAGGAGCCTTAACACGGTCTGACAGGAGCTCAGACGGTATGGGTACCTTTCCGTGTGTGTTGAGGGCAGAGAGGGCAGCGTCCAGCATGCAGCGGCGCACCTCAGGGTGACGGTCATTCAGGGCGTCAGGAACAAAGAATAGGAAGAGAGGGGTGACCTGGGGCTCATCCAGATATTGAGACAGCTTGTTCAGAGCCAGGGCAATGCCACACCTGAAGACACCGACACAGATCCGTCATCATTATTACCTTTAGTTTACAATGGAACCAGCCTGTTACTGAGTGTAGAGGCGGGGTGGGATGTTACCTGGCTTCCCATTGGTCAGGTGCTTGTTCAGAGATGACACGCCCTAAAGCATCCAGGACAGGAGGGGGTCTCTGTTGAAACCGTTTCACATCAGGTCATTGCGGGTCTCGTAAGGATTAACAATCAGATGAACTAAAACACTCATTTAAATGATCATTATCTTTTAGTTTTGCACTGGAGTGTCATGTCAAAGGGTCTGAAAATGTATGTACATTTCAGATTTGTTGTTTCCAATTGGCACAAATTTCGAATTTATTATAGTCCAAAAAAAATAAAACATGGGGTCTGAATACTTTCCAAAAGCACTTTAATTGGGTGTGTTCATGCAACCCATTAGCGAACAGTTGTTAGAAGGATAGTTGCCATAAGTGAGAATAGTGAATTAGAGAAGCATCATTTGTGTGCATATGATTACCAATTCTGACCTTCCCTTTCACACTTTAGCTACAACTAGCAGTTCGAAGTACCAGCTTTCATACCAGTGCAAATATAACAAGATAAATGAGAGAACCTCAATCTCAAATGAAACAATTTTTAATTGAAATGATCGTGAATAGGCAGGAGGGACCCAGAGAGAAGACTCACATAGAGTTTCTCGTGGTAAAGCTCATTGAGCTGGCCCAGCACAGTAGGGGCCTGGTCCCGGTACTGGTTGATGGCGCTGGACAAGGCCTCCGCCCCGGCGGTACGCACAGCCTCCTCATGGTGGGTCACATCCCCAATGAGCAGACAACACAGCTCAGGAACCAGCTCCAGACACAGAGCATCCCACAGCCTGGGGAAGGGCAGAGGGTTGAGGAGGGGAGGGGCTACTCGGTCACGGCAGCCGAGTAATGGGACATGGGAAAGGTACGCAACAGGCTCCTTCTGAAGAGGGACGCAACCTTCAGCTAGGTGTCACGCAGAGGGGCCACTCACCTCTCAGCAAGGGTCCTGCTCTCCTCCTCCACGTCAAACCTGGACACCCACAGCCGACGGAGGACACTCATGCCACTGGGATCTGTGCTTTCTGTAGGCAAAGCCATTTCCATCTCCAACAGTCCCTGGACGGAAAGAGACACACAGAGGAGGTAAACACACATCCAATGATTCAGCACAGCACACAGACCACTAACACAGGTGTCTGTCTCACCCGGAGAGCAGCGTCTCTGACGGAGAAGCATGGAGAGAGCAGAGCTTCCAGCAGGACATCTATCTCATTCTGATCAGCCAGAGCACAGCCCTTCTCTCCTCCTGCGCTGGCACACACTGCTGTCAGACACTGGGATGCCAGCACCTGAAACACAAACGCACAAAAAAAGTGTACATTTGAGTGACGGCTTGATCTCTTACACAGAGAGGTGTCATCACAGATCCCAGCAGATCCCAGCCACCCATGCCATGGACTGTTTACCAAGCTGCTGTCTGGCAGAAGGTACAGGAGTATTTCGTCCAAAATGTACAGACTACAGGACAGTTCATTTCCTCAGGCTGTAAAGCTGCTTAATTAAGGAACCCCTCCCCCTTCCATCCATAGTCCCATGCACACCTGTCACTTTATATCATGCTCATCTGCCAATCATTTCATGCACACCTGTCACTTTCTATCATGCTCATCTGCAAATCATTTCATGCACACCTGTCATTTTATATCATGCTCATCTGCCAATCATTTCATGCACACCTGTCACTTTATATCATGCTCATCTGCCAATCATTTCATGCACACCTGTCACTTTATATCATGCTCATCTGCCAATCATTTCATGCACACCTGTCACGTACATTGCACTACGTTTGTACAGTTGTATAGTTATTATTATTGATGCATGTTTTTGTATAGTGTTATTATAGATTGAGTGTGTCACTTTTACCTTTATATTATAATTACTTTTTACTGCACTGTCGGGAGTAGGAAAACCATTGCCATAACTTATTGCAAATGACAAACCATTGAACCTTGAATCTTGACCAGTAAGGGCCAGTGTGTAAATGCAGTAGAAGAAAAGTGGTGTGTACCTGCAATCTGGGTGAAGCAGTGGCGATAACTCTGGTCAGGAGTAGGAGAATACTGTGACGAGGTAACAGCTCAGGACCATTCTTAAAGAAAAAACACATGGGAGCAGGGAAAGCATACAATGGCCGACAATGAATAAACTGGAGTAAAATAAATGACAAGAACATAAATAACAGTTGAAATGTCCCGAATCTCAAAGGTGACCAACTCTTACCTCATCGATGAGGACATCTGTGGTGTCAACCTCGGCCCGGAGTTGAGCGTGCACGTTGATGACCTGCAGTGCACGGACCATCATGTTCTCAGTGTCGTCAGTGCTGTCGGAGGAGTCCCTGAGGATGATGTTGAGTAGGGGGAAACAGAAGGAGAAGGCTGGGGCGGAGAGGGGAGCCATGTCTGGAACAGGATGACAGCACCAGCAAGTATTACGTTAATAACACCCACGTCTGGATGGAGGCCATGTGAAATGGTACTGAAGTATCAAAAACGAACAGCACACGGAAAAAACGATTTACTGGATGATGTAGTGCATTCAAATAATTGTAATTTGCATTACAATTATTCAAATAATTGTAATGGGTTAAAAGAAATGCTAATTGTAAATGGTTATAACAATGTAGTGTGTTGTATTACATAAGAAAAGGATGTAATATTCCTATAAATTTTTTTTTGCAAATCAGGTCTAAAAGCTGAAAATAAACAAAAATCAAGATTAAATTACCTCGGGTATTGTTAATATTTCATCAGATGTTTTTCACCAGTATTGTGTGTTTTTCTCACCCAGAGTCTTGGCATCTCTGTTTAGGCTTGCGTGTATGTGTGTGTGTGTGTGTGTGTGTGTGTGTGTGTGTGTGTGTGTGTGTGTGTGTGTGTTCCTCACCCCCAGTCCTGGCCTCTCTGTGTGGGACAGTGTGCATATGGAGCAGCCCGACAGTCCGCTGGGTGGCCGTGTCCAGATCCTCCTGTCCCCAGGCCGGGTCCAAATCACACTCGGGTTTCATCAGGCGTAATGTCACCTGGCCCACCAGCACAGCTGAATACACCAGGAGGTAGTGATGTACAGTGTTAATGTAGCCCCACAGTGTTTCATGCAGCCCCACAGTGTTTCATGCAGCCCCACAGTGCTTCATGCAGCCCCACAGTGCTTCATGCAGCCCCACAGTGCTTCATGCAGCCCCACAGTGCTTCATGCAGCCCCACAGTGTTAATGTAACCCCACAGTGTTTCATGCAGCCCCAGTGTTAATGTAACCCCACAGTCTTTCATGTAGCCCCACAGTGTTAATGTAACCATATGTTCATTTCACTGACACAGTCCCATCAGACAGGCCAGGCTGAATGGGCGTGTGACAACGCTCTCCAGACTATATTAGTCTCTGCTTTGGATGTAAATTTCTGCTAAACACATTCTGTACCGAGGTAATGCAGCTCTGTGGGCATCAGGCAGGTCCCTATGGCCAGGAAGGTCTGACGGACGCGTGGGGCGGCCAAGGGGGAGCGGAGGAGGGGCAGGAGAGCCTGCAGGACTCCAGGGAGGTGCCAGGAGATGTGGGGAGGCTTCTGAACCAACAGTGCATCCAGGAGACCAACCGCGCTCTGCAGCTCCATATCCAACTACCAACCGAAATCACACACAAGTCAGCAACATACTCCCAACCCAAACATCCTCCCAACCCAACGCCTAGAGGTCCGTCGTTCGGCCGCACCTCCTGGAGTCTCTTTCGGATGGACGACTCCTTCTCCAGCTGGGCTTGCATCATCTCCTTCTGTTTGCTGGTGAGCTGCACCTCGTCTTTGATGCCTTTCTTCCTCTTTATCTCCTAAAACAGACAAAGACCCAGTTCATTGGAAGACAGCTCTAGTCAGGCCCGGCCCCTTGCAGTTTAATGCACCTCCCACACCTCCACGTAGGCCCACAATGTAGCGTTATCAACGGCCATCCACCTGGTCGTAGCAACGGACATACAGACAGCGCCACCTTTAGCCTGCAGGCTACAGAAAAGACGCTCATTTATCCACCACAGCTTGTACTATGTTCGTGTTACATTTGACTGAAAGAAACTGGGAAATTAACTGTGGGGCCCTAGCTTGAAACCGTAGGCCCTGCTAATCATGGGGTGGTTTTAGCGCTCAGAAAAATAGCCAAAATAACAATGGTCGAGAAAGCAGGTCTGACCTCCTGCAGCTCCAGTTCAATGATCTGTTCCTTATATGAGTAGGCCTTGTTCTCCCTCTTCATGTTGGCCTTCTTTGTGCTCTCCTGCTGGGCACTGCACAAGACAAGGGAGGAAGACAGTAACATGTTGAAACAATCCCACCAATCCAAATCACGCCTTCTGCGTTTTCAGCAAAAATCAATACAATAAACTCCTCCACTTTTCCACACTTCCCTGTCCAATACACCATAAAAATGCCCCCTATAACATTAAAGCAGCACAAAAATCCTTTTAACCGGTCATTGAAATGCTGACGTGTCCTGGCTGTCTCCAGTGTCAGACCAGGAGTTATATATAGTGTTAGTGTCCTACCTCTGGATGATGCTCTTGTCATACAGTTCTCCCTCAGGTGTGAGCAGGATGGCGTACTCCTGTCTGGTGACTTGCAGGAGCGCCGAGTTGGACAGCGACTGAGTCACATTCTCCATCACCCGTGGCAACAGCTTGACGGGAGAGAGGCCGGACAAGGCACCAACCGCATTCCTTACAGCCTGGATAAGACAAGAGGACCGGCCATCAGTCAACCAATGAGAGGACAGGACAAGCTGGTCCATAGGCTTGTCTCATCCAATGACAGGGAGTGGGTCGCAGCCAATCATTGGCTGGGTGCGTGGACATGCAGTTGTTTTGTGATCTCTCCATCTGATAAGGATGTGTATGTATGAACATTGACGTAACCTCATTGTCAGCGTTGGCCTCCAGCAGCCGTGGTAGAATGTCATTAAGGTTCTTGTCAATGAACTCGTTGGCATTTATTTTCATGGAGGACAGTAGCTGAGGCCAGATACCAGGTCGAGCTTCAACTGCATTGGAGGAGATGAGTATGAGAACACGTCAGTCCTACAGTAGTAGTGACTTGACACCCACATTTCATTAAATCAATCCCATTATGGCCTCAGAGAGCATGGACGCATCTCCATATTGAAGCAGTACATTTTCTTTATTTTCTAGAGGTCGTTATTGAAACGGTGCTGTTTGTGTTGCCGCCTACAGACATCCGCTCAAAAGGGCCATTCGGGGAAACGACGGCTGATACCAACAGACCTATGGAGGGATGGTGAGACACGATGATCATCTCCATGGCCATCTTGTCCGCCTCAGCCGGGTCGTTCCACTGGGCAGCCACGGAGCACACAACATTCAGAGCCTCCAGCAGGACACGAGGAGGAGTGTAGGCCTTGCCCGCCTCAGACAACTCCCCCGACTCTGCCAGCAGCACCTCCTGAGGCAGCACCTGGAGAGGCAGTTCAGCATGAGACAGAGATACAGTAGCCGTTCATATCACACTGGAAACACTTGACCAGTTGTCTTGCCTCTAAACCTACTAACTACGTATGCATACCTTATGTTTGTTGATGACCACTCTGAGTTCTCCCAGAAGGCCGTGGGCCAAGCTGGAGCCACCCAGGGAGGAGAGCAGCTTCTTCACGGTCTGCTGTGCCCGCTTGCGCACTCGCCAGCTACGAGACAGCAGCACTGCCACTGTGGCGCGGTGGTACATCCTACCAGGAGAGGCGAGAGTCAATACCGCTGAACATGGAAACCGGTTCTGGAAACATTCTTACTCCAAGTCAGAGAGACTGAGAAAAACCATCGGCTCACTGTGATTTTCCGTTGGTGAGTCTGTGGGATTGATCGAGGAAAAGTCTCTCGCACAGCTGGATCACTGTACACAGGGCTGTGGAGAAAGACAACATTTACCATTAAACATCATCCCATGTCCTCACACTCAGCTGTTTGTACTGTTGCCTTCTGATCCCTCACCTTCCTCACTGGCCTGACAGAGGAACTTCTCCGTGGTGAATAAGGGTTTCTTCTCATCCAGGATCAGGGTCCAGAACCCAGCATATTTGGCCTCTGCAGTAAACACACCTTCCTAGTTCAGTCTCCAAACCCAGGACATTACCCCTTAACAGGACCCAACACAGAGGCCTTCATTACCCCTGTAATGGGCCACGATTCTGGATTCTCTCACCTGTCTGGTTCTGCAGCAGAGACAGTCGACTCAGGAGAACGGAGGCAGCAACTGCCTCAGACATTAGGGAGAGCTGGGAGTTCTGGCTCGCAGCCTTTTCCACTGTCTGGAGGAGAAGAGGCACTAGGTCAGACGCCTGGCCCAGAGTGTCACCTGGAGAGGGGAGAGGGGACAGGACTGTGACACCCCTGAATTCAGCACGAGACTCGACGCGTGTAGGAGAAGTGAGTTATACAGTGCTTTGCAAAAGTATTCAACCCATTTTCATGTTTTGTTGCCTCAATACCTGGAATTAACATGGATTGTTTGAGGATTTGCATCATTAAATTTACAGAACATGCCCACAACTTTGAAGATGTTTTTATTTATTTATTGTGAAGCAAACAACAAATTGGACAAAATAACCCAAAAAGTCAACACGTCGTAGAGCCACTTTTTGCAGCAATCACAGCTCCAAGTTGCTTTGGATAAGTCTCTATGAGCTTGCCACATCTTGCCACTGGGATTTTTGCCCATTCGTCCTTGCAAACCTGCTCCAGCTCCTTCAAGTTGGATGGTTTGAGCTTGTGAACAGCAATCTTTAAATCTGACCACAGATTTTCTATTGGATTGTGGTCTGACTAGGCCATTCCAACACATTTACATGTTTCCCCTTAAACCACTCAAGTGTTGCGTAGCAGTGTGTTTGGGGTCATTGTCCTGCTGGAAGGTGAACCTTCATCCTAGCCTCAAGTCACACACAGAGTGGTAAAGGTTTGGCTCAAGAACATCCCTGTATTTAGCACCATCCATCTGTCCCTCACCTCTGACCAGTTTCTCAGTCACGGCTGCTGAAAAACATCCCTACAGCATGATGCTTCCACCATGTTTCACTGTGGGGATGGTGTTCTTTGGGTGATGTGTTGGGTTTGCGCCAGGCTTTTTCTTTGATAGCCGAAAAGTTCAATTTTAGTCTCATCAGACAAGAGCACTTTCCTTCATACATTTTGGTAGTCTCCCACATGCCCTTTGGCAAACTCAAAAGGTGCCATTTTGCCTTTTTTCTGGCCACTCTACCATAAAGCCCAACTCTATGGAGCGTACGGCTTACTGTCGTCCTATGTACAGATACTCCAGTCTCAGCTGTGGAACTCTGCAGCTCCTCCAGGGTTTCCTTCGATCTCTGTGCTGCCTCTCTGATTAATGCCCTCCTTGCCCGGTCCATAAGTTTTGGTGGGCGGCTGTCTCTTGGGAGGTTTGCTATTGTGCCATGTTCTTTCCATTTGGTTATGATAGATTTGATGGTGATCCTGGGGATCATCAAATATTTTGATATTTTTTTATAACCTAACCCTGACTTGTACTTCTCAACAACATTGTCCCTTACTTGTTTGGAGAGTTCCTTGGTCTTCATGTTTGGTGCCTCTTGCTTAGGTGTTGCAGCCTCTGTGGCCTTTCAAAAAAGGTGTGTATATGTACTGACAGATCATGTGACACTTAGATTGCACACAGGTGGACCACATTTCACTAATTATGTGACTTCTGAAGGTAATTGGTTGCACCATAGCTTTTGGGCTTCATAACAAAGGGGGTGAATACATATACACATGCCAATTTTCATTTTTTTATAATAATAAAAAAAGAAGGTTTTGTGTGTGTGTGTGTGTGTGTGTGTGTGTGTGTGTGTGTGTGTGTGTATATATATATATATATATATATATATTTGTCTCATTTCACTTCTCTAACTTAGACTATTGTGTTCTGATCCATCACATACAAATCAGATTAAAAAACATTGGCTGTAATGCAACAAAATAGGTAAAAAGCCAAGGGGGTGAATATTTTGGAAGGCACAGTACATGAAATTCTGCTTTAAACGACTGACCTTTGAACGCCCCTAGCATGGCCTGCAGGTAAGCATGACGGACAGCGGAGGTGGAGGCCTTGAGGGTGAAGGCCTTCTTTAACCAGTCCAGCAGGGCCTTGGGGACCTCCACGGTCAGCCGGCTGGTCCACTGAGACAGCACGGATACGGCATGGACCAGGGTCCCCTCATGCACTGTCAGACACAAACAGACATGAGCGCTGCTGCCCGCTTGAACACCGGGGACCGGACAGACAGACAGGCACTGGCCGTTACCTTCCTGTTGGAGATAAGGAATGAAGAGCACCGCCACGGCCGAGCTCAGAGTTTGGCTGGAAGTCCCTGACGCAGCGTGTTGGCTGCAGCTGCCGATACCTGGCCGGAAAGAGACAAAACACAGGGTTAAAAGACAGCCGTCTCCAAGGCGATGCGCTTAGTTATGACGAACAGGAGGTCAGACGTTACCCGACAGCACGGTGATCTTCTGGGCGACCACGGTGAGCTTCCCCTCTGACCCTGCAAACACATGGCTCGGTTAGTGGCGTTACGCTAGCGTGGCCGCTGTAGTGGTTTCTCGGCTGCGTATTGTGTGTGATCCTTACCTCCCAGGATGCTGAAGAGGTGCGTGACAACATCCTGCACAGCGCTGGGGTCGCTGCACTGCTGCACCAGGTTCTGCATGGCCTGCACAGCCTGTTCCATCAGCTGGGGATTGTTGGCCTTCAGCTGGCCTGAAACAGGCGGCACAGTCAATCAGCCACACACACCAACACATACGTGGGCTTAAATGTCCAGATACAAGTCTGCACTTACTGGCGATGCCTTTTCCAATGTCCATGGCGTACTGACTGAGGTCTAGAGTCACTGAGGCCAGCAGGCAGGAGACAGCTGGAAGAGAAAGGAACGGACATCTTCAGCGAAAAGGGAGACGGAGAAACGTGTGACGGTTTAAGGTTACGAGGGGAGCTACAGTTCCTCACTCTGCAGGGCGTTCTCTGGGCTGCGTAGCATAGCCTTCTGCACGGCCGGGAGGACCAGGTCCCTGAACTCAGAGTGGGAGACGTGGCGCAGCAGGGAGCCGCTCTTTTCCTGCAGACGACATGAAAGCCATTACTAACGGTCGGCACCGACACCGGCTACGGGTCTACGATCATGACTGCAGTAGGTGGTTCTTTGTCAGGGTGGGTCCAGCTTCACTCACCAGGATGTGCTGGTGGGGTCTGGTCTTGCTCATGAGGACTGTCTTTACATAAAGGTCTAACAGGGCACTCTGAAACCCCAAAAAACATGGTTACACAGTCCATATTCCACACAAATGCTCAATAGACAGTATACTAGCAAGCAAGTTTATTTATTTAGCACAATTAATACATAGAAGCAATTCAATGTGCATTACAAAGAAAAATAAATAAATAAATAAATATATATATATATATATATATATATAAACTAAAACATAAAAACAACATACTAATAATAAAACAAAATAAGAATAAAAATGGGAGAAAAACAATGAAAGTTATAAAAGCTGATGGCTAAACAGTGTAATTAAGATTAAGTGCTCAGTCATTGGCATGTAAAAAGAAAAGTGTTCTTAACCTGGATTTAAAAATGGATATGTTTGTTGCAAGTCTAAGATCTTCTGGTAGTTCATTCCAGTTGTGTACGGCATAACTGCTAAACGCAGCTTGACCTGTGTTCATGGATCTAAGAGCCCTGCTTGGTTTACATTCTTCTAACATATTAGAAATGTATTTGGGGCCTAAGCCATTCAGTGGTTTATAAACTAAAATCAACACTTTAAAATCTATTCTGTAACTGACTGGTAGTCAGTGCAAAGATTTAAGAACTGGAGTGATGACTGTTAAATGTGAGGTCTGAGTCTATCAGAACACCAAAATTACACATTTGGTCCCTGGTTTTTAGGACCTGAGAATCCAGCTCTTTACTAATACAAGTTGCCAAACAATAATCTGTTTTATCTTGGTTTAATTGTGGACAATTTTGGGTCATCCAGATATTTACGTGCCCTATACAGTGATTCTACTGAGCTGTTGTCATACCGTTTCAGAGCTCCACACACACACACACACACACACACACACACACACACACACACACACACACACACACACACACACACACACACACACACACACACACACACACACACACACACACACACACACACACACACACACACGAGTATCATCTGCATAGCTGTGGTAGTTAATGTTGTTGTTCTGTAGAATTTGGCCCAGAGGTAGCATAAAGAGATTGAACAGAAGCGGTCCGAGAACTGATCCCTGGGGAACTCTGCATGTCTTAGCCAGCCTATCAGATTCAAGATTACCAATAGTGACAATGTAACTCGGGCCATCTAGATAAGATCTGTACCAATTAAGGACTGTCCCAGAGAGTCCTACACAATTTTACATCTATAAATGTTCTATGAGCTACATTGTCAAATGCTGCACAGAGATCTAATAGAACTAGAACTGTAATATTATCTGAATCAGTATTCAGCCGTATATTATTTTAAACTTTTATCAAGGGCCTTTTCAGTACTGTGGTGAGGTTAGAAGCCTGACTGAAATTTGTCTAAGAGTCTGATTGAGATGACAAAATTGCTAAGTCAATGAAATTGGCTATAAAAGAGATTTGATACAGGTATACTATTTGCTGTAGGTCCATATAGAGTTTTAAGAAAGTACAAAGCCTGGTGACAGTGTGTCGAGACAACATGTACAAGCTTTAATATATTGAACTGTTGGTTCTCCTTGTTGTTTGCTTATAGCTTTTTTTAACCTTTACCGGTTCAACGCAAACCATGACATTAAATAGTTGGAATTAAAATGATCCAGGAATACATCAACAGACTCAGCAATTATTGTTGGAGAGATAGCTATGGCTTCCATAAACTGAGTGTAAGTACTCCAATGTACCTTTTGTTAACAGAAACAGAGTTTAAATCCTGGGTGATCAGTGATTCAAAAAGATACTATCAAAAAGAAATGATCAGACCAGGAGTCTTTAACCATGACAGAGGAAATATCGAGACAACCAAATCTAGCATGTGGCCTTGAGTGCGTGTACACTCTTTCACATGTTGAGTAAGATACAGTGTCAAGTAATGCAAAGTTATTTGGCATTATTGTCCAAATTACTACCTATGTGGATGTTAAAATAAACAAGTAATAAAAAACAAGTTATAATCAACTGATAACAGAGAGTAGTTCAGCAATATCATCAATCAAATTACCAGAATATCGTGGGGGTCTGTAATGGTTAAAAATTATATATGGAGGGCACTTTTTAAAGTAAAACAGAGGTAATCTAAAGAAATAAAATTATCAAGAGTATTTTCTTTGCACTGGAACGTATCTTTGAATAGGGCAGCCACTCCCCCTCCCTTCCTAGCATTCTGACACGTATTCATACAGCCACATTTTTCAGGTGCTGTTTCATCAAGAACAGTAGCACTACAATCTTCTGTTTAACATGTTTCAGTGAGAAACATAAAATCTAGGTTGTACGTTATTTTAATGTCATTTACCATGAGTGATTTGTTGGCAAGAGATCTGATAACAAGTAAAGCCAGCTTAACAGATATAATAGGTCGACGTGATAAAGTTAACAGTCGAGACGATTACTTTAAAAGTTGCATGCACTCGATTCCTTCTATTTCTAATAAACGTAGGATTAGAGATACTGGGTCTTAGCTTGTACGCAAAACATTGCTGTTTTCACAATAGCAGGGACCCAAAGCATATCACTGAGTATGTTCTGTGCTCTGTGGAAATGAAGGGCAAGGTTTATCACAATCTGGAAGTTGTCCAAGTAATTGTTTTTAAACAGGGGAGATTTCCCCTAACGGTCAGTCATATGACCATGGCTGTAACAGCGGCGTAACAGCGGCGTGCAGACCATCTTGGAATACACAACTCATCTGCCCTTGTCAAAGGCTTCACTTCTATCAGTTCGGAAAAATTGTTCCAGTGGGCACACGACCACAAACACAGGACTAATGAGGAGTGGAAAAACACTGGCTGATCCAACAAATCCTGGTTCTTGTTACATGCTGATGTTTAAATTTGGTATAAAAGCACTATCATTCCATTGGACACATCCTGTCAGGAGGATAATGTACCATGTCACAAAACACATGCAGTTTCAAAATGGTCACAGGAACAAGACAAAGAGTTCTGCTGACTTAAAGGGCCAGCACAGATCCCAGACAACTGAACAGACTGTTTGGAATGAGATGGAATGGGGTGTTCACAGACTCCATTACTGACTAATGTGGTGCCATTGCGTCAACATCCACATGGATCAATGGACACCTTACAGAATTCTAATAAACTGGCTGCTGAGTGGAGAAAGAAATATACAAAAAAGCTTTCTCCTACATGAATTCAAATAATACCAGACTCACCTTGTGTTTCTCTACGGTGACAATTTCCTTGTGGGTTGTGCAGAAGTCCAGACATACTGCCAAAAGAACCAGTGAGCTGGAGTTCTGCTCCAGACTTAACAGGGTGGTTATGTAGTGATCGGCAAGGCCAGGGTTCTGGGAAAAATACAGAAGAGAAAAGCAGTCAAAATTAAGACCAATAGAGTAGGGATAGGCCACCACATTACATTTTAGGTGGGGCCTGGAAAATCATTTGACTATTGTGGGGGTACAGTAAAATGTGTATTCCAACAGTCTACAGTTACAATGCCAACCCTTAACTCCCCTCACCTCCTTCCACAGGTGGCTCAGGTTCTTCAGAGTCGACTTCAGAGCTGTTGCTTGTGCCCCGCCTACCACCTCAGCCAACAACAAACTCTGTACCTCCACCTGTCACAAAAAGACACATGGATGGGTGGATGCAGAAGTCCCAAATGGAAACAAATGTAAAAACAAGGCATCTATAAGCAGGGTCAGCTTCCGCGTTTCATTACCATTTTCTTCCAGACAGGGCCCTCTCTTTTGTCTGGAGCGGAGAACACAGAGCGAACCAGCAGGCAGGTCCATGCCAGCCCAGTGAAGGCTGCCGAGCCTGTGCTCTTGCTGACATCATCAGAAGAAACAACAAATACACAGAGGGGAAAAAGAAATTCAGCAAATCTGACCAATGTAGCACTGTTAGCAAATACAGGACAGCACTTAAAGCATTGTCATATACTACTTCCTGCTACGCTTGATCTGAACATGCCCTTTTCAGCTACCAGCCTCATCTCAGCCTTTCACAACTTCTGAAATCCCAAAGGAATGGAGGGCTGGTGTCGTCATTTAGTTGTCACACTTATACAGAGTAACTTAAAGCAGTTTGTGAATAGTTTCATATTGTCCCCAAACCCCGGTGTAGCCACTAAGCCACAACACTACTGAGTTCATATTTATGTTAAGGGTAACTGACATGCTTGCAATTAAAAGTTAGTCATTAAATAAGATTTCATTTTCCATACTGCCATCCGCTTGTCACCAGCAGCGCCTCCAGGCTAACCTGAGCCAGCCACTTCAAACTAACAGCAAATACGACTTCAACACTAAACATAACGAAAGCCTATTTATGCCGTGAGTCAGTGGTAGTGAGACAGCCTAGCTGCCTTGTAAGTTCACACAGCTGTCCTTCAACAATGTAGCTATTGGCGCGTGAGTGCACAAAACACGTGGGGTAACGTTTTGCGGGAGGCAAGTGTTTTTTCTTAGCTGATTAAAATACTGCTTACCGCTCCAGGATGTTTACACTATGGCCAATTGGCATTCAATACATACAACACCTGTCACACTGGCACCAACCTAGTCCTATACAAAATCCTCTTTTACCGCAGCTCACTCCTCAACATCTGCTACTCCAATAGTAACCTATGGCAGTTCTCATACTGGTCACTCCAAAATCCGACATTCCCTTAGGCCATCTTTCTTTTCAGTTCTCACTCATGTTTTCCTGTCCTCTTGCAATGACCACATAACTGGGTTAAGTGATGTTCAAATAAATGAATAAAATCCCATGTCCTACCTGGGTGCCCCATTCTTGCTGATGACGCCACAGTTGAGGAGGCAGTGGAGGAGGCTGGTCGCTAGGATGTCGGGTTGAGACTTGGCCAGCAGGCTAATGACGGAGAGGAGAGCTCGCCTAGATGCAGCATCCCTGGAAAAAACATGTATTATTTCAACACACAAGGAATAAAAAAGGGTAGACATCTAGCAGATGATCTTAACCAGAGCAACTTACAAGTGTGTGTTCATTTTAAAGAAGAAGGAACACTACAAATCCCAGCAAATTTTTGGTACGTTATACTGAATGAAATAGCTATCAGCAAAATCAGTATTGGAAGAAAAAGATAAATGTGGCAAACCCCTTTTCAGAGCCTCAGAAGAGCAGTAGGCTAACTGTATACATACCTGTATCTATGTGGAGTAAGACAGAAGAGCTTACACAGCCCTTTGATGGCCGGCTCCGGTAGCTCTATAAAAAACAACCAACACACATCATTGCCAATCCCTAACACCAGGGAGAGAGCAGAAAAAGAACGCATAATGCCAACTGAATCGAAGTCTGTCAGCCCATGTGTCCATAATTTCACTGGGTGGTGGTGGAGTTATGAGGGAATTAAGCCAATGTCAAAACACTAATTGTAATCCAACCCGAATGAATAGTAGAATAAAGCAGGCGTTTACGACACAACTCTCAGTCTAGAATGCCGGTTAGGATGTCCATCTACTCACCTTTTCCACTGATACACACCTCCAACTCCCCAAGGATCTCCCTGCGCTCTCTTACACTGGCTGTGGTCACTTTCACAGCAAATTTCTTCAGTGCGTCTGAAACCTGGTACAATACAGACAGAATATGTAAAGACAACAGTGTGACAATGTGTGTTTACTATTTGGGATAGTAAAAAATGTGAGGTAACTTTGCAATAAGTCATTAACGGATCAAGATATCGCAGAAACTGATCAGACCACCAATTACTTTATTTTGGAAACTTCTGATTGTCGAAAATGTTGTTCTGACATTTGACAAATCTTATCAGTCAGTTTTCACCTGACATGACAAATCTTATCAGTCAGTTTTCACAACTACCTGGCAAACAAGTACCTTCAAAGACTGGTTGTAGCCAACTTCATGAAAAGTTGCATGTTGTTCGTTTGCTAACTGCTAAATTAGCTAAAAACTGCTGACCCACAACATTTGGCATTTCGATTTGTCTCAATCAACATATTTGGTCTAACAGGCAAGGAACGTGGATAATAGCAAGAACAGTTAGCTTGCCACGTATAACCATTTGCCTAAGTAGCGAGCTAGCTAGTTAGTTAGTTACTATCTTCATGCCACCTACAAAGCTATGTTAGCCAGTACGTGCACTCTGCCTGCAGTTCATGCCAGCTGCCACAGGTAAGTTAGCTAGCTAGCTAGCTACGCCAGCTGGATAGAATGTTAAAAATATTGTTTTAACTGGAAAAGTAGATCAAGATAAACTCTCAATTAATTGTTCAATATCACGTC
>JACXGJ010001837.1:27500-75379 GCA_016801105.1 Esox niger
CTGACCAGGACAGTGTGATCATGTTGTGATCGCATCCAGGCCAACCTTGTCCACTTCCTTTGTGGCCCCATCGCCACGGAAACGCTGTGGCTTGGACATGACGATGATGCCCTCGGTGAGCCAATCATCCGGCTGCTTCCGCCGGCGGTCAGCCAGTCGGCCAATCCCCAGCTTCCCCTGCAGCTCTTCAATGAGGCGGTCCTGGGAGCTGCTCTTATTGACGATGATGGGGCCCACCCTCCCCCTCCGCGGGTGGCCGTCTCGGTACATGGGGTGCACGTTGGGGGTCTCCTTAGTGCGCCTGATCACGGACTTCAGCTAGAACGAGAAGGAGCATGCAGAGTCCATGGTGATCCGGTTGGAGACCCGCAGGCCAGGGGACTGGATCAGTTCAGAGCAGTCCATTCAGACGAGGCGCCATTCCGGTTAGCTCAAAGCGGAGTGCCCTCAAGGGGATGTGGTAACGGTGGGAAAAGGCAATGACCAGGGGGCCGTGTCAGTGAGCTCTGTCACACCATCACGCTGTCTTACATGCACAGGCCCCGCCCCCACCACCCAGACCAACACACAGGCCCCTCCCCCACATTCCAGACCATCACAGGCCCCTCCCCCACCTCCCTGACCATCACACAGGCCCCATACGCTCCCTGGGGAGTCATGCCACACTAGTGCAACAAGTGAGGTTGAATTGGGATACAGTCACAAATCAAATCGTTTGGTTTTAACAAGACATGCCAACAAAGGGGACTAAGGAGAAGCTATGCAGTGAGTCACGCTGCCACTCCAGCTAACATCCAGGAGTTCAATGACAGTATTTCCACAACTTCCCAAATGGGTGCGTTGGTATCAAACAACCAGCATTCTGAGATGGCAGGTGGTGTTACACTATGGTACAACTAACTGGCCCCACAGTGTTTCTGTTGGTTGGAGCAGAAGAGTGCAGTGGCGACGGCTGTCCCGTACATGCCCAGACGCGGAGACCCTGTCCATGGCGGCGGGCTGCAGGAGAGGCAGGTCCAGGGTGCCGTCCGGAGTCCCAGGGCACGATAAGCCATCCAGGGACTCATCCATCCAGCTGGCCTCGGTCATGGGGGTCAAGCTCCCGTCCGTGTATGGCCTTTCTGTGTAAGGAGTCATGCTACCGTCCAGTCCGTCCTGGAGACACATGTTCAGCTCCACGTCAGCCCAGTCCATCAACTCCCTGTGCCCGTCCGTGTGTCCGCTCATCACGGAACCGTCCCGGGTACTGGTTCCATCCTGGAGACCCCGGGTGGTGTCTGGCTGCAGGTCCCTCCTGTCTAAAGGCATGATGGGCTGCTCATACACCTGCCGAACCACCTCCGCCTTCAGCTGCCCTGCCTCAGGAGGAGAGCTGCTGTCCTCCGCCTTGGTGAAACTCATGGCCAGCAGCTTGTCCAGGGCTTCGTCCAGGGATGGTTCAGCCGCCGGCTCCTGCACCCTTCTGGAGATCTTGGGGCTGGTGAGAGCTGGGGGAGAGGGGGCTTTAGGAGACCGGATGGGAGATGGCGAGGGGGCTTTAGGAGAAGTTTGAGGAGTAGGGTCCTTGAGGACAGAGGCAGGTAGAGCTGAATGGGTCTTGGAGGCAGAGACAGGTAGAGCTGGATGGGTACTGGAGGCAGGTAGAGATGGATGGGTCTTGGAGGCAGAGGCAGGAACATAGCTCTCGGTAGTCGTTAGAGTGGAGAAACGTCCATCCATGTTAGTCAGGGGACTGGGGCTCTTGGTACCAGTAGGAGTTGAACCAAGCTCTAGAGCGGGACTAGGGTTGTGGTCCAGGTTGGTGGTGGCCGTCAGTGATGGTTTAGCAGCGTTGGGTGAAGGGTCATAGTGGTTGAGTTGTACTGGAGATTTCTGACCAGAGGTCAACATGGCAGCTTTTGGTTCCGGGTCACTCTCTACAAATGACAGAGTGTTCTGAGCAAGTCCGGTTACTGTGGGAGGGCTTGGTACTGAGCGGTGCGGAGGGGAAAGGGCACGGCCACCGTCCTCCTCTATGTGCAGCTCCCAAGCAGGTAGAGCAAAGAGAGGCGAGTCACAGGAGGTCTGAGAAGGAAGGAGCGGGGGGGAGGCTGCTGCGGCCGAGAAGGAGGGGCTACGTGGAGGAGGATGGATCACCAGAGTGCTGCTGGGGGAGGTTTCTGCCTGATCAACACTGGAGTTCATAGACCCCAAGGAGCCGAGAACAGGCTAGAGCACAGGGACAGGGAAGGACAGGGACAGGAAAGGACAGGGACAGGAAGATATTAAAGAGAAAGTATCAGATGCCCAAAAAATCTGATTCAGAATTGAAGGAGGTCAAATAAAGACTTTTCACGAGGTGAAAACAGGACGAGGTCACTCGGACATACTGACACAGACCTTGAAGTCAGACAGGGAGGCCATGAGCTCGTCAAGTTCCCGTGTGGCACAGGAAGCTGAGATCCTGGCCTGCTGCTGAGAGGAAGAGTCCAGCTCACTGTGAAGGACAGACATGCTGGGGCTGAAGAATACAACACAGAAAAACAATGATTTCCTGTGACAAGTCTTTATATCACATCACACAATCAGATAGAGAACCATTAGATAATCAACACTGCTAGTACCCTATGATTCAAACTAACGACAACTTTGTCTACGTTCAGGAGCCATAGGAAGACAAAGCTGTCGTTAGTTTGAATCATACCAACTCCTCACCTGGGAGTGGGTACAGAACCCTCCAGCTCGTCCAGCAGGCTCTCCACAGTGGGCCGGCCCTCTTCCACCGGCCTGTCCCGCTTGAGTCTCTCCTGAGGGAGAGAGCTCACCGTGATGTCAGGGGGACCCCCGTTCTCCTGCACATAATGGGTAATGCTACAGGACGGCAGGGGTGGGGCTGTTTCCTCTGTAGGGGGAGAAGACACCGGTCGGTATCACAGAAACCCTCACAGTAACGTGATGTAAACCCACGCTGCAAAACACAAGGTCACCGCCAAAATGAAGTAATATAAAAACTAAGACCTAGTGTGGAATTACAGTGGACGTGTGTGTGCGTTTGTGGTCTGGACCTGTGGTGGGGAAGGAGGGGGAGTTCTGCTGGACCGCATTGAGCTCCAGGAGCAGCCTGTCCAGCTCCGACAGGTTACTGCCCAGGGCCGAGCTCATGGTAGCCACAGACGAGTCAGTCTTCTGTTTGTTGGGAAAACTGACGGAGAGGCAGAGACAACGTGTGTCAGTTGCGTTGAGCTTCCTGGTGGTCTTCCAGTGAAGTGTGTTGCTTTGGCCCTCCAGCCTACCTGTAGACGTGGTCCTCTTCAGTGTGGGAAGGGCTGCTGCAGTCTCCGGACCAGGAGCCTTTTGGAGCTGAGCCCAGTGACTACAGAGAAATGGACAACCTTTCCTCAGTTTAGTCCTTTAAATGGAATTTGAACAAACGAGAAGCCGAGGTGTTGGACCGAGGTGCGACGAACCTGTTGGGAGGAGCTGTGGGAGCCTAGGACAGTGCCATTCAGAGCCTCAGCAGAGGGAGGTGGCGGCATTGGGGGAGAGGCTGACACATCCTGGTAGGAGTTCTTTCCAGTGGGGAAGGAGTAGGGGGTCTCCTCGGACAGGAACACGGGACGCTTGGAGATGTGAGACGTTGTGGATTCCAGGTCCGCCAACAACGCGTCTGAGGAGGACAGAGAGGTCGTCACGGTTACCTACACATAAAGCGTCATGAAGATTCTCCGTCCTACCATCAGGCACTACTCCAACCATACATCTCCTGGATTCGTTCTGGTCTTGACATATTTCATCAATATGGAATCATTTGAGGTGATCAAACACTATATTTATTTTTGTCAACATCACCCAGTGGGGCCAGATGCAACACAGCTTTTCACAGGCTTAGAGTCATATGCGCTATTCCAAAGACATTTCGTGAATTTATCCTAGTGTCTATCCTGTAATATGTATTCATCTATCCTCTGGGTATTTGTGCAACACAAGTTCAAATTTCACCCATTGCTACCACTTCCGCGAGGCTGATACCGCATACGACTCGAGACATACGTTAGATCATTCCAACGCACGCACTCCCACGGGACACCCAAGGCAATACTCCCTTGTGTGTGACGGGACTACACATTCTACGCCCGGCTTTAAAGGCTCTATCACTGGAGTCGACTGGGCAGAGAGCGTGGGCAAACTGACAATGCCGATGTGTATGAGTCAGTCTCTCATTTCAACCTGTCACTCAGTCTCCTCATTCCAAACAAGGCCTGCTCAGCAGGACACTTCCACAGTAGCCCTGCGCCAGAACCTGGAGCCAAGGTCAGGTCCTGTCATCGTCGCAGTTTCAAACAGAAACACAAAGCCAGGGTCGTTCCTTCCATGGCCTGGTTAACGTTCCCCCTTCAAACACCTGACTTTGTGTCCATCAATCTCCTCACTGGGCCTGAGAAACATGTCGTCGCTGTCACCAAATTGTTTTGTACGTTTGTTTTCCTTACTGAAAATACACTTCTGAACCTGCGGCGCTTCTTGAAAAGCTTTGTGTCAGTGGCAGAATCAGTCCCATAAAAACGGTCCATCACAGCCTCCTGGTCTATGGAGTGGCTACAGCTTTAATGTCGTCTGTAACACCCCAATAAAATAGACCCTTACGTCACCCGCTGCATCCATCTATCCAGTCTGTCAAGAATAGCCTGGTAGACTCACCCGGTTACTAAATGGTGCCAAGGGACTCTGTATAATCTACTTTATGTAGCCTACCAGAACCCAATGATGTCATAAGACCAGTTTATCCGAATCATATGTTTTTTTGAGTACATTTATTAAAATTAGTTTAAAACATGAAAATATAAATAGTTTAATTTAGCCTGATAATCCCAACTATAAACCATCAAAAGACCACAAATTTTGGGTCAAGGACACATTCCGCATACAGGTACTACTTAAGACAGCAGATCAAAAGTCCATCTTGAGTCAAAAACTAAATCTATTACATAAAATGGAATTATAAGCTAGAAATCAACCAGGAAAAAAAATTTGCAAGACAATAACGTTCAACAAATTTACGGTCCAAAGTACTACATTGCACTGAACCAAATGGCCTTCAACGTACTCACAATGTCCCACGTCCCAGATCCTGTAGTGTAGTGTATGGGGGAGTAACAGCCAACACAGATGGAGACAGAAGACTAGCTTGAATCCTGTCTGCTGAGGGTGTGGTTTGGTGGCAGGAGGGACCCAGAACCAGACACTGGATATTAACCCCTACAATGTTCCTTATTCCAATCCTACCCCCCCCGCCCCCACTCCTTAATTCCATTTAACTCACCCTCTGTCTCACACCCTTTCCAATTCACCCCAGAACTTCCTCTTTCTCAAAAACCCAGATTCTATATTTAGGAAGGCCTCTAAAAGACGAGTCAACTTCCGCATAACACACTAGGTGTTAGTTCACAACAAAAGTTGCATCTAAAATTGTCATCAACTAGACGTGGTCAACAACACTATTTTGTTAACCTGAAGCATTGTTTTTAGGTGTGCACCCAATATATGGTTAATTGAACATGTGTTCCAACCGATCTGCAGAACCCTGGCAATCATTTAATTCTTTAAAGGTCTACACCATTTCCTCCCACAATATTTCCCTAACACTTCATTCAGACCACATGTACACCGAACCAGTAGCTAGTAAAACCCACATGGGAGCAAAGCCTATTTACAGCTATAAGACCAGGAAGTCTGAGCAAATGTGCTGAAATATAACTAGCAGCTTAAAATAAGCTGCACCTGGTGCTGACATACTGTCTTTCTGAAGTGAACTTCATAACACTGAAATATCCCCATCCAGTCATATACTTCTGAATATCTTACTCAAAATTTAGTGTTTTCTATATCATAAATCATGGTAAAGGTTTTTTCTGAACCACATTCAGCATAGTTTGCTAGGTCTGATCAGCAGCACACAGGAGAACTTCGTGACCTTACTGCTCGCAGAGAAGGAAAGCCTTCCCAGGCGTCTCTACCACTGTGATAAGAATGGAGGACAAGTCTCAATCTATTGCCTGACTGGGATCTTTCAGGTCCATTACTTCCCTGACTGGAATCTTTCTGGTCTATTCCTGCACCAGACTGAAAATGAGATTGCCCCCTGCTGCTGATACATCTGTGGTCCTGATCAGTCAGAGATTTCAGTTTAAATCTGATTAAGGGTTTCAATCAAGCCTTTAATGGATATTTGGGTCATGTATAGACTACCCAGGGGTATAGACTGGGTTTGATCCCATACAGTAAATGCTATTAACAATTATCCACCCTTTATCCATCCAATTGTAAACTGCCTGCCAAAATGCATGTTTCCCTTCATTACCTGGGCCACACCACTTTACTGTAGTGATGGTGTCTTAAAGCTAGATAACCACTACGCTAAACCAGTCTGTAGGGCTTAAGGCCAGGGCTACATTCACATTCATCTTCAGAGGTATGTTCTGGTGGAAATGGCAGAATACGTTCATTCAGCTGTGGTGATTTTGGCCCTCCTGTAGGAGGTAGCATTGAGTCTGATACAAGGATGGACTGTTCAAAGGCTGTACCCGGAGTTTGCTCTGGGGGGACTTTGAGGCATTAAGAATGCAAACAAATTCTGTAAGCCAAGTATCAGACTAATCTTTCCATTGTGGTCAGAAGATGGCTAAAGTCCAATCCATTTCAGGGGAAAGTCTGGACTGCTTTCCTCTGAAAGATCTACAGAAAAAAACTGTAGATTTTTATTATTGGGAAACATTCATTCTGTCATTTGGATTTCAAAGCAGGGCGTAATGCCATGGATATTAGGTAATCGGATTGTTTATTACAGCTGCAGTTACCCAAGTAGATGAGCATCAATTCCCATTGTTTGTTTCGTTGACACAATATTCAAGGCCAACAGCCTTGTGCGAAACATTCATACTGTCAGTGTATTCTGGACCTTCTGGGCAGTGAGTACATGAACATACGGTCTGTGTTTTCTGGACCTTCTGGGCAGTGAGTACATGAACATTCGGTCTGTGTATTCTGGACCTTCTGAGCAGTGAGTACATGAACATACTGTCTGTGTATTCTGGACCTTCTGAGCAGTGAGTACATGAACATACGGTCTGTGTATTCTGAACCTTCTGGGTCCTGGGTACATGAACATACTGTTTGTGTATTCTGAACCTTCTGGGTCCTGGGTACATGAACATACTTGCCTGTGTCCACTGCCCCCCTCCTCCTGCCCCTACCAAAGCCAGCCGTCTTTATCTGATGGGCGGGAAGGTACATGGGGAATTCCACACATTCCTCTGTCCGCCTCAGATGGAGAATGCATCCAGGGAACAAAAAAGGCAGAGGACAGAGGGAGGCACGAGATGGACGTGCCTCCCTTAAAAAATTAAATACTACGCTATAAATAGATAACAGGGCCAGATTATCGAAGTACAAAATACTCAGAATTCCAAGATGAGATATTGCAATTTGTAAGACCTATGCGAGGCAAGCAGGAAGACTGGATAAATATCCCTTATTGAAATATCGTACACAGTGATTGGCCACCAGTGTCTACAACTCACCTTCTTATGGCCGGGGGCAGAGAGCAAGAAACACAACCCCATCAAGCCCACCCAGCATGATATTTATACCATTCAGGGGAGACAGGGGCCAGAGAGAGGAGATGCCACAGAGGAGAATAGCAGGGAGGACTGTAGCAGAGTGAACACTGAGTGTTAAGAACGTAGAGAAGTGACACAGTCACAGAGAGATTCAGCAAGAAGAGGTGAATGAATGGTGAGCATTAAGAACATAGCGTAGTAGTGACAAAGAGAGAGAAACTAGTTTAGTGAGCATTAGGAACACAGAGTAGCAGTGACACAGCAACAGAGAGCCAGCTTGGTGGTATAGGGAAAGACAGAAGGATCTCCAAGCAAGATGGGGTCAATGGCTTCAAAATAAACCATCCCTAAAAATACACGCCCATGCAGCCCCATATTGGAAAGATGACACCCACTTGAAGAGAGCTTGGGACCAAAATAAAAGCACTTCCCCACCAGCCAATGAATCAGATGACAGGGCAAAAACTAAGAGATTTGTCTGACATGCAGTCACATTTAGACATTCAGTCCAACAGGTAAGAGTGTGTGTGGGTGTATCTGTTGGCACGATGGAGGGAGGAGGTGTGAAAACCTTAAGTACAGACTGCCTTGTTTCTCTTCTCCACGTCTAGCTAGGACAACATATGAAAGCAGTCTCCCTCCAGAAACAGCCAGCAGTCTTTCATGCTCTGTGGCCCGGTAGAGTTGTCCACACTGAGCCTCAGACACACTGAGCCCTTTGAACAACATGCCCTGGGGAGTCCCAGCCCCAGTAATGTGGAAAGAATCCAGCAGGAACTCGGATTCCAGCTCCATTAGCCGTCAGGAAAATAATCAGCACTGTTCTCAGAGCCAAAAAACACGGCCAGAGAGCATGGGGAAACAGAGAGAGGAAACAGTTAGGGAACTGAAAGTGCGCGCGCGTGTGAGCGATGGGACAGAGTGTGTGATTGATTTAAAGGTCAAGGAATACTTCCATGACAGCAGTGGCAGGGCCTGAGTCCGCTTGCCTGGGGCTCCTGATGCACATTCTGCTTTTTGTTTTCTCCGCTGTTTCCTCAGGATGTGAGGCAGGGTCTAAGTGATGAGGTCAACCCTACAGCTCCCTGGACTGAGAACAGGATGGGTGTGGAGTGAGCACAGTGAAAGCAGGACTGGACGCTCCTATTAGTTCAGGAGACAAGCCCAATCTAAAGTGCATATGTAGCAAATTATTTAGCTGCGCGAACAACGGTTTTGTTTGGGAGCACTGCGCACATTGTGGAAGTGTTTATACAGGCTGTTCTGGTGCTACTAAATTGTATGTGACGCTTCTAACGATTGTTCAGGCTGGTACTTGGAGAACCAGTGCTATCAATGAAAAACTTGAATTTACAGCCCTTAACCCACTTAAACACAAGTCTTTGACCAATTGTTAAAATAAAATCAAAAGGATTCTGAGAGGCTGTGAGGAGAAGAAATGTGGAGGGAAATGAGCCTGTATGAAGTAGTATTATACATGTGCACTTGCTCATCAGGAAAATGCCACTTACATAAATGAATCCTAAAAATCTAAAAAAAAAAATTAAAAAATTAAGTTGAGCCTTAGGTAAGTTGTGCATTAGAAAAAGAATGAACTAACCCAGTTCATTTTTATAGTTCCTTGTTATACAGTGAGAAACAATACTTATTTTTCAGGATATTTGTAAGCGCTTCAATGCAATACTAACAAGTTACTGTAACATTTTACATTTCATAATATACAATCAAATGCCATCCAAAATGTTTGGCTGCTGGCTGTAAAATGACTGCTGACCAGCCAAAAAGGGTCCCAAAAAGTGATATACAGTATTACCAATGTGATAAATAATCAAGCTCACCATTGGTTTTTCTGCAATGACACTGTCAACCCTCCCACCTTTTGAAATTAAGATAGAACTGACCGTCAACATAAATGGCCATGGATTCTTGGTATTTTATCAGTACCAAAAGTGTGAATCTCACATCCTGCTGAGAAACTCACACTAAGAGGGGTGATGACTTCGCACCCACACATCAAACATCACCAGTATGTCACTTGTGGTTGGAACCACATCTGGAAGGGCAAAGCGTCGCACCAACACCAGTATGCATAGCGGCCCCGGCCCCCAACTGTTTTAAGAAATGCTGGAGACAAGTCCCACTCACAGAAGCATTAAACATGTACATGCATTGTTGGACCTAGGATTACTCACATGCTGTATGTTTCTATTACACTGGGTTAAGTCTGCAGAAACAGAACGGGATCACAAGGTAACATAGCAATAGGTCATCGAAAGGATTCCCCCAAAGACCAGGGAGCCGGGTTTGACTAGACACGTGCAGTAGTACTGACTGAGGGAATTTGTTTACAAAGAGTCCATTCGCTACAGGGTCAGCGGAAAGGAGTGGAGGGTGAGTCGTGACCCAGTGAGGAGTTGGCCTTGGACCCTGACAAACGGTGATGTTACACATTCCACAGCAGCCTCTCCCACTCCCTCAGGCCTGGATTCCCCCGACCTACTGAGACGGCAGGCAGCCTCCCAGTTAACAATCAGTTCTTTCACTGGCCCGGCTTTAGCATCTAATGCGCCCTAGAGGTATTCTCAGATCAAACCAAGCTCAATGTCTCCTCAACCCTCGACTTAAACAATCCAAAAACACATCTCTCTGACTCACAAGTTATTTTGAGTCAATCTTGAAGTGCTCAAAACAGGCAGAGAAAAAGTTTGTTTAAACTTTATCGACAGAAAAATTCAACTTTGCATATTGATCAGAAACTCTCGCACATCAGGAGGAATTGGAATTACATGAGACATGCCTATGTCGTTCTGTAAGGAAATTAAAGAAATTACATTTGTTGAATTATGCCATTTTCAGTCTGGGCAGCTTTAGTGAACTGATCACCAGATTAAATCAGTACAAACAAAATTTGAAGTTCTAAATGTAGTGCTAGAGTGTAAGGGCTGATGAACTGTAACGGCTGACTGTTATTCTGTCACAGACTAAAGGATATGGTGGCATGGGAAGTCATTCTGCACTACAACACCCATTAGCCAGCAGGACCAGCCAAGGCTTGGTGCTCCACATACACTGATGAACGTAACTGTGGAATATGATCAGAGTGTGCAAGTATGAACAGTGCAGGTTGGGGTATAGTTTGGCAGTGCTGTTTGAGGTATGCCGGTTTATGGTGTATCTCTGTGAATAAAAAAGAAGTGCTGTAGTCTTTTGAAGACCCATATTAGTCCAGGTCGCTACTAACGTAATGAGAATGTACTCTAAACATGACTAGGCCTTGAACAGGGGTCACAACAGCCATAAATAAAAAAGATATGGTACAATTGCTCCTGCGACGGCTGCTGCTGCTACCACCACCACTACTACTAGATTTTAGAGAACCAAATCTACTGGGCACTCACCCATTAACATATAAAGCACTAATACACACACACACACACACACACACACACACACACACACACACACACACACACACACACACACACACACACACACAGTTCGAGCGTTGGGTAGTTTCCATCTTGCCTGTCTACAAGACACAACCAATACAATAATTTGCCACACAACAAATGACAATAGAATTGGACATTACACTTCTAAAAGGGCAGACATTCACATTTATGTATTTCTTTACACGCATTCAGTTATTTGACACTAAACTCAATGGTAACGAGTAATAAAAGCAGCCCGAACTTTTTCGGCCTATGAAGATCCAGTCAAATGGGGGTGGAACCGCTCATGGTTTCACATAAAAATAGACAGGATTCAGACCAAGTATAGTTTGAAATAAAGCAACTTTACTCAAACGACTTGACTATTGTCATTGTTCCGTTTAACGGAAAATCTGACGAAACGCGTGAAACACGGGATTCGATGTTTATTTATAAACCGTTATATACAGTTCACATGTTTCTCGCGTCTGGTTACATATTTTAACAAAAATCTCATTGTTGTCGATTATCTCAACATCTTCAAGTAATCATCGCAACATCGACAGAGTCAAGAACATGAATCACTCCACCCATACTTTCCGCTATCCAGAATTCAAAAGTCTGATAAGAGGGTATAAAACTTACCTAAGTCGTCCATACTTCCAGACTTGGTTTCACCCGGTAAAATTTGCTCCTGTAATTATCAAACTATTTTTCGGTGCCCGTGTGTTCTTGGGAAAATAATACTGGTGAAGTTGTGAATGCGTTCGCGAAGAACAGTACACGGCTGCGCAGCAATGTGCACGTGTAGTACTTCACAAGCACGCGAATGTATATATACGCCGACATGGAAAAAGAAGACGGTAGTAACTTTGTTAAACCGCGGCCTCTACCGACTGATAACAGAGTTGATACAAAGTAGCCTACAAAATTGACTTAATTTAGGAGGGTTATAAACGCTTACAGCAAAGTAGAGTAGACACTGTGAAAGACTATTTCCTCAGGCAGTAAAATGTCAACCTTACACGAGAATGTGTATAATGTATTGAACAATGTTATGCCTAAATCAGAACAGGTCAAGCAAATGTTCAATAGTTTTATTATACAGACATCAATAATGAAAATGTGTGTAAAAGTTGACTACAAGCTTATAATGTCCTGATAAAATAACCAAATAGTAAAAAGAATCTGGAAGGAGGGCCTAATTCTATTCCAAAATTAACTTTAAAAACAACACTTTATTTGGGTTTATAACACATTTTCAACAGTTACTTTACATTAGCTGTGGTGGGGATCAAAGGACCTTGTGTGTTTTTCACCACTCAGAGGTCCAAGTTCTTAAGCTTCCTTTCCTCAGCCTGAGTTAGTGGCTGCTGTGAGAGGATCTTCCCATGGAGGCGGTGGTGCTTCCCAATTCCCAGCCTGGGCAGGCCACGGTTTAGACCCTCCAGCAGCACACAAGACTTGCAAAGAGTTTGGCTGGAGATGTAGCCACAACGGCCACACGTTCCCTGAACGGGCATCTTAACGCCCTCCCTCACTGACAGGTTCTCCCCAGAGTGGATGACGTCCATGATGGCGCTCGGCCGCACTGCTTCCAAGTCTTTCAGGAAGGTCCGGGCGTGGCCTCGGTAGGCATTAGGGGAATAGATGCACTCTGTGGAAAAGTAGTCCAGTTTCTTAAAGTAGGCGTAAAGCACAATCTCCTTCTCATAGGCATATTTCAGGGGCTTGCAACGCGGGACCACCCCCTCACCCTCGCTAACTGTGCTGATGGCAGTGCAGCGTCGTAGACGAGCGATGTCTCCTCGAAGGACATTCATCAGAACGGTCTCTGCCACATCATCAGCATTGTGACCTGAGAATTGGACATGCAAGGATAATGTTTTAAAGTAAACCCGTTCTGTCCTGGGGCACTGCATCGGGTGCACGCAATGGCATCAGTTTGAATCCAGCCCTCTGCTCTTGCATGAAAACTAAACTCTCCTTTATCTTATCCCATTTTCTATGTCCATTACGGCTTAAACATTGTAGAAAATCTATATTTATAAAATAGACCTACTATGGGGACAGATAAAAACAAACCTGATCAATTAAAACATATAGTCTTATATTACCTGTACATATCTTATCAACTTTCAGCATCATGGCTCCCCGGTCCAGCGCCTGTCTTCGGAACACTCCACAGAAAGTGCAGTTGTTCTTCAGTCCAACCTGCTTCACTATGGCATCCATGGTCCAGCCATACAGCTCCTCATAGGACACAATCTTCAGGGGCAGCTCATACTGCTGCTGGTTCCTCTTCACCGTCTCCAAGGAGTCGTCACGGTAACCTGTTATGCCCTCATCTACTGATAACAACAGGAGTTTTAGGCCATAGTTGTAGCGCTCATTTAGGACCTTCATGACATGTGCCAGCACAGTGGAGTCCTTTCCACCCGAGGCACCAATTCCCACAGTTTCTCCATGTTTAAAGAGCTGTGCTGAAACTATTGTCTGATGTACCTCCTCTTCAAATGCCCAGAAGAAGCATTCTTTGCACAGGGAATGGGCAGTCTTTGGACGTTTAAGCACCGCACGCTTCACAGCACAGCTGCTACAGAGGACTGGCATACTTACTGTGGATCACATAAGAGTTGGCTGTTATGAACACAATAGCACAAAATGACCAATTTACAAAATTTACATATGCACATGTAATGTGGTTAAATTATTTTTAAAAAAACGATTTCTCAATGAGGATTTACACCAGCATTTTTGCCAAAAGGCTCAGACTGTTCTGTTGCCATCTACACTTGCCAAAATCCAGGCCTCACTGGGCCATGGCTTAGGCGGACCTGCTGTAATTTGGGGTGGTAGAGAGTTAAGGTTTCTTCGAAGCATTTCCACGAATAACCTTTAAGAAATCCATCGTAGTTTGTGAAATTCAATTATAGCTAGAACCCCAGACAATACATGCATTCCAAATAAATATGATCGCTGACGTCATATTATGTGAAATTATCTAGATAGCGGTCAACCTACTTTTACGACCGTCTTGAAAGATAGCTAAAAACATCTGCTAGCCAATGTTAGCAAACAGTTACTCAGCTAGCAGCTAGTTAATAGCTGCTAAAAGGAGAAAAGCACCTACTATAACCTAACGATTTCGACAAACTCCGGTAACAATGGGAAGTATAAAACGTCTTGTAGACATATATATGACATCAAATCTGTGTTTTATGTGTTTGTACGAAAAGGCAAATATCCTTACGATTCTCGTTAACAGTAGCTAACTCATGACCCGTTTCCCCGTGCTGTTATGCTGCTTTCAACATAACTGGGAACTCAGGAACATGAGGTCATAACGTAACGTCTGGGATCTTCCGGGTCCAGTGCTGCGTTCAAAACTACTGGGAAATTAGAACTTTGTAAAGCTTACCCATGTCTGGGATCTTCCGGGTCCAGTGCTGCGTTCAAAACTACTGTGAAATGAGAACTTTGTAAAAGCTTACACTTTCTTGAACAAATCTTGCACAAGTTCATTCAGTTCGACATTTAAAGTCATAAACTTGCCAAATCTCTGTTCGCATTCATAACAGCTCAAACCTGGGAACTTGCTACTTTGAAAGGTCCAATCTACAGAGGTTGGTTGACAACCCTACAAAAATGCAGGAGAAGCCACCGGCTCCATGACATCACAACCAGTCCTTAGCATCTCGTGGAATTTCGTGAAATGTTAAACCCTACAATGAACCAGTTTCCCACCGCCCTAGCCCTTTAATAAGTCATTTTTGTGAGCTGGATTTCTTAATCTAAAAGGCCCTGTCCAATATAAGTTCTTAAAAAATAAAAAGTATATAAAAAGTATATAAAAAATTACATTTTCACAAAGCCAACATAAAGTCAAAATGTTGACTATAATTGTGTGACAATGTAAAATAGCATTATAAATTGGCTACCTGTTAGCAATCCCAATTATTAGATGTCCCCCACCTGAAATCTCACCTAGTGAAAAATGCTGACCTTCCCACAGTTTTTTTACAGTGTGGATAAACCATCTTTAGAGAATATTTTTTCATCTTTCAGCAAAAATCAAACCAGTGTTTTAATCTTAAAAGTAAATCAAAATGAAAATGATCTCTTCCTTTTGATAGTAGCATTCTGAAAGAGCTGTTCATTTTCAAATAACCCACCACTAATTTAGACTAACTAGACTCTTCAATGGCCCCTATCTGTGAGTGGAATGATGCAGCTTCAGTGTGTAGTAGAATCCTGAAAGCAATGTTTTGAGTTTGTGCAATGTCACACGAAAGAATGGATGGGCGATAATTATATATGGTACATGCATATTTGTATCTCTGCCTTCTAAAACCCTCGCTCATGAAAGCTGCATATTTGCATATTCGCTGGAAATGGTGATGTAATGGTCTTATTAGCCCCTATTACCACATATATCTTCAATACGTTTGGTGGGATGTGTCAATGGGGGACTGAAGGGTAGGGGATCTTTTGAGTTTCAGCTATGCACTGCTGGACAAGCTGAAATTGCCCACAAAGTTCCATAATTCTTGCATTTGCAAGGATGACACTTCGGTGAGAGGAGAAATTGAGCCAATATTGGCAAATGTCTTTGAAGATTTCAAATTTACATCAGTCAGGTGTTTACAATAGTGAGCTGTACTGTAGTTTCTTCCTTCAACTCAAAGCATAGGTAGATACTAGCTAATGTCTAGTTACGGAGTGCTCTGTTGCCTGACAGAAAAGTGAATCGCATCAAATCGTGTTTGGGCTCAACATGTGTATATCCCACATGATCAGCAAAACTGTTGCCGCTTTGCCCTGTGTCATCATGCTCTAGCAAGTCATTGTGGTATGTTTGGCATATTCATGCTAAAGCGTGTGCGCCAAGAAAATATAACAGTTATCTAGCTATTTATGCTCTTTTTTGGCCTCCATGAAGATTGTCACTTAAGTAAATATGTATTGATAACTAGGGTTGAAATTATGGTTGACTTGAACAAAGATTTTGAAGCATACCTGCAATATTGCAGATTGTTATAACATCATATCATTTGTGCATATTGATGTAGGCCTCGCCTAAGCCTGGTACAGACAATGACAAGACAAACCCACTGGAGACATACTGGGGCTGGTTTGACCTGGTTTACCCTCTATAAATAGAGGAATAAATACCCAGTGATAACATCTCTGAGACGTTGCTTGTACTAAACCAAGCCTCACATGTCGTGGTTTGGAAAGCCTAGATGCTTTTGCGAAAGGGTAAATATGTTAAGATAAACACACTTGAGTCTAACAACCATTGGAAAAGTACTGTAAGCAACAAGAATTTATTAATTTGCTTTAAAGGATGGTGCTACTGAAATAATGGCAATAGGCATCAAAATGCAATTTTGAGTAAATAAGGTAGAGAGAGGTGTAGGATGAAGCAGGGGTCGGGTTTTGGTGCAGGAGTCATATTAACTTAGTTAGCACCGGTGGCAGGGTGAAATGCTCCCCTCTGGTGCCACTGCATGTCTCGGATGCGCCTGACGGACTGGATCTGAGGGAACTGGGCCCCAAACTCAGCGCTATCCTTGTATTCCCCCTTCTCAAACAGGTACTGGTAGCCTCTGTAACCAGGATACTGATAGCCCACCCAACTGATGCGCAACCAGCAGAGGTGAGAGCCATGGAATGAAAGAAAGAAAAGGGGAAGCATTTAGAGAAGAATGTGATGGATAAAAGATGAACATATGCAGTTAGGAGATAATACTGGGGATGGATTGTGCTGTTAAAGAACTCTGCTGTTGGATGACAGACTCACGTGCCACTCTGAACTCTGACAGAGGAGACCTTCTCTTGGTATCCGTGCGCATGGAAGCTAGGGACATCATCGTCTATGATCTCGATCTTCTTCCCCGCGAAACTGGGGTTTTCATAAAGGACAATCTTGTGCTCCTGGCTGTCCTGTGAGCAGAATAAAAAAACACCATAAGAAACAATCAGAGACTTTTCAAAATGACTGATCAAAATGGTTGATTTGAGTTATAGAAGAACATTTGTTCTATAACTGTTACCAC
Organism: Esox niger; assembly: GCA_016801105.1. Taxonomy (NCBI): domain Eukaryota; kingdom Metazoa; phylum Chordata; class Actinopteri; order Esociformes; family Esocidae; genus Esox; species Esox niger. The sequence continues at coordinate 44,589 of JACXGJ010001837.1, forward strand.
TTTAATGGGGCGGAATGCAAAGATGTTGTCGCTACGTCTGCTGTTGGTCCAGGAATCCCAGCGAGGATACTCCCCCTTCTCAAACACATACTGCTCCCCCTTGCAGTTAGCCTGCTCGTATCCCACCCATCTGAGAAAGCACAAGATTCAGAGGGGAAGTAAAGGATGTCAAAAACAAGGTTCATGTGAACGATAAGTAGCTATACATATACATATACCACTTGGGCGGCTTCTGGCTGCTAGGGGCTTCTGACCGATACAGGTGAGGGGGCCCCAAATCAAATTATGCTCAGGGCCCCCAAAAGGCTAGAGTCGGAACTGTATAGAGTATACCGTATTTCTTTAATGTGTCTGTTCATCCCCCTGTCAATCACTCACGGTCCACACAGCACCAATATGGAGCCCACTTTCTCCACGCCTGCTTCCTGGAGGTTATTACAGGGGCCAGTCAGCTCATGGCAACGTCCCTGGAAGTTCTCCTGTTCATAGATGATCAACTGTGAAGGAAAATGAGACATAATGTTTGTTTAGGTCTTCTTAATAGCATCTTAATAGCGCCATAAGTTATACAGGGAAATCACGTAGAAAATATTTGCTTAAAAAATCCAGTGGTGTCTCATTGTTCTTTATTCATCCTGATTTGCCCTGCCTGGCCCCACCATAGCCATGCCTCTCACCTGCTCTCCTCCTCCCCGTTTCTCCTCCTCCTCATTTTGCCTCCCCCTCTCCTCCTCACCTTGAAAGCACTGGTGCCTGGCTGCTGCTGCTTGGATGCAGGGTTCTGGTGGTCTGTGGCCATAGTGAACCGGATGGGTTGTGATGAAACTGTACAGAGGTAGATGGACAGCATTTAGGGTCCAGTAGACTAACTGAAAACGTTTTTATATTCTGATGGGTAACTGCAGTTTGACAGGATAGTGGTAAACATAATGAAGTAATAGTGCAACATAATCTGCAGTTAAATTCTGCACAGAACTGGATCTGTCGTGTACGCACACAAAGTCCTAGCCATAACCCTCCCGAAAGAACATTGCAACAAAAAAAGTGAAATTGACAGTAGCCCTCAAATTAATATGTTTCTAGGTTAAATAGCTTGATGTATGAAGATGAAAATATTATCCAAGCATTCTGAATAAATGAACCTCAAAAGGATGTTGGTTTGAAAATAAGTAGACACATTTGGATGAAAAATAATAATAAAATAAAAACATATGAAGAGCGACGGACGTGTGTCTCTTACCAGTACCTGTCTGTGCCAGTGTGTTTGTGATTGCATGCCGAGCGCAATATATACGGCGCGCTAAGGTGGAAACTCTGCCAACAGTCCTCTATGTCCAAACCACCCTCCAGATAAGCCTGCAATAGGCAGAGCGGACGGGACTGTGGGGTCACCGCTCCCCTGGGCCCCCCTTCTTACTCCCCCTCAAAGCTATTTCATTACTTGTCAATTTTGTCCAGCCGGTCATTGTTCGATATCCACATGAGTCAGCAAAATCATTGCCAAGAGTCCTGCATTTACAATGAGCGCTGCCTGTCTGCCTGGACCACCAGAGAGAGAGAGAGAGGATCATAGAGAAGGGAGGGTGCCAGGTTGAGAGAAAGGGACTGATTTAACTCACAAAATCTAGTATAGTACAGTTTCCTCTAGGCTACATAGGAATAATCGTAGTAATCGGACATTTGGTCATTGTAGGCAATTATTTCTATTAAAGAACGTTTACTGTGGATGCGCACAAGGCATTATATAACAATTTTGCTATTATTGCCAAATTTGGAAGCTGTCATATCATCTGTACCAAACTGACAAAAAATTTGACATGACATGACAACTTCTCCTGTTGGCAGGAGAAGAGCAGAGTTGCACACACAATAAGATGGGTTCAGTGTTTTACTGGTTGGATGCAGTCACAAGTACATTGCATGTGTTAGGTTGAATAACTACATTATAATTATAATTATAATTCATGGAAATATTCAGATATTACAAACTGACAAACAAAAGGTTTTTTAATCCATGAAGAAAAACTTTAAGTTGGCATTTATTGAGGTAACCCTATTGTGGTAAACACAAGAAGCTACCAAAAAGTCTATAAAATGGTTTGTAAAAGAAAGTGTAATAATTTACAGCCTATTACTAATATGACTGACATAGTAAGATCACTTACAAAAACTGGTGAAGCCAGAAGCAGTGGGATATCAGGTGTAGTTAGAATGTTTGTTTTCTTGTAGAGACTATTCTGTAGTCCCCACAAGAAAACTTCACAGATAAAAATAGGTATATAATAGGGGAAAAGCTGAATATCGTCCCGTTCCGTGCCCTGTGGCTACACATTGTGCTCTCTCATTGTACTGTAGGATCTCACAGGGGCCCAGCCCCTATGTTCCAAACTCAATCGAGTGCACCTCTGTTTGTAAATACGCATCATTTCCTTCCTGTTGTTGGTCCCTTCGATCACATGCTGGTTCGACAGTGTTGCTTGTGTTAAAGAGCAAAATGCACAATGCCTATGAAATGTAAATTATAATGTTGAATTAGATATAATCAGAGGCTATATTAAATAATTTAAATTTCAGAAGAAAGAAAAAGGAGATGAAAAGATTGGAGCAGGGGGAGAGGTAAAGTGACCAGGAACAAAGTCGTATATGGTACTCACATTATGCAACATTGACTACGAGGTTCACTCTAAAATCACTTTAGGTTGAGGTTGTAGTGTCAAACCACCACACACGTCTTTCTCCACATTGTGTTATGTCACTAATGGCCCAAAACGCTAGGCACCATTGGTGAAAAAGGATCAGTAATCATCTCATACATGTTCACATTTTACATTTTTAACAACAGCAGGCAACACTATTAAGATGAATTAAAATCCCATGTTTGCATGACAATAACAGTTTAACTTCAAGCTAACTAAGAGTCAAATCAAAATTTTTTAACCCACCTTTTTAAAAATTCATTCATCAAACTGTCCCTATACAGTACATTTACAGTGCTAAATTCATTTGTTATGTATAGTATATATAGTTTTATTTTCTATTCTTAATAATGTGCTCAAATTCAAGATAAGGATGATCAAATCTATCTGTTGCTTTTCTTCAGTATTTGGTTTGCTGGCTCTGACTGACTCATCTAGTAACTACAGGGCGAGAGCTACTGCAGAGCAAATGGCTCTCTCTGCTGGTTAACTAAACCCAAAGTGCCATTTGATTACATTGTACCACATTACGAGTTGCCAACACAGGAAACTGAAAATGGACTATAAAATAAAGGTATTGGTACTGAAAGTTTGAGCACTTTGCCAGAATTAATTTCCTTTTTCTTTACTGTTACAGGACCACGTGACCTCTGCCAGAAACTTGCAGTAAAGCTTAATGATTGATTAAAAAACAGAGGTTAGAATGCCGAATGCTGATTGGCTGAAAGCCATGGTATAGTTGATCATGTATCAAGGGAATCAAATCAATCAAATGTATTATGTATAGCCCTTTTTCTACCCGCAGATGACATAAAGTGCTCATACAGATACCCAGCTTAAAACCCCAAAAAGCAAGCAACAACAAGAAATTGATGACAGTGGCTGGGAAAAACACCCTAGAAGGTTTGGAACCTAGGAAGAAACCTAGAGAGGAGCCGGACTCTGGGGGGTAGCCTGTCTTCTTCTGGCTGTCCCCGATGAAGATTAAAAGAGTATACCTTTTTGAGCCACATCGGTACGTCTTGGCTAAAGTGTGTGGTATATTTCAGCAACAAGACTCAGGGGTGTGTGGTATATGGCCAGTATGTCAAGGCTTGGTATATACCAAGGTTGGATCATTTGCATATATACAGCTCCTGAAAAGAATTAAGAGACAACTGAAAATTTTCTTTCTTTTCCAATTTTTTTTAAAAGGAACGTTTTGAGTGAGGAACAGAAGCGTTCAACTTACAGAGGTCTCTTAATTTTAACCCTTCTGTTCCTCACTGAAAACCTTCCTCTTCATTTTTTTTCAAAAGGAAAGAAAAAGGTGCAGTGGTCTCTTAATTGTTTCCAGAGCTGTATATTGGGTCTCACTTGATACATTTTGAATGACCCTACTCGTATGACAGATCTTTCTTTAATATTTCAGTATTCCCAATAATATCTTTAATGTTTATAGCAAGGGAAATACAGTGGGCACAAGAGAGGGTGTTTAACCAAATTCAAGCGTAGGTTGATTAAATCCTTGTACCCATTTATGTCCCAGCTCCTGCCCCATCTCCTTCCCCAACTCCTGCTGTAGCACCTGTCCCAGCTCCTGCCCCAGCTCCTTCCCCAACTCCTGCTGTAGCACCTGTCCCAGCTCCTGCCCCAGCTCCTTCCCCAACTCCTGCTGTAGCACCTGTCCCAGCTCCTGCCCCAGCTCCTTCTTCAGCTCCTGCCTAATGAGCCTATGTCAGTATTGTCAATGTAGTGAATGGGATGCATTACTGTAAAACAGTAATGTAACTAGGCAGCACTGACATGAAGACATGCATTGACATTTAGAGTAAATCGGAGAGGGAGTAATCCTACATGTACAGTGCAAACAGAGGGATGAATTGAGCGATAACTTTATTAACCTTTATTAATGCAGATAGGCTCATTGACAGCCTGTTGGACCCTGCCTGTTGGGCCCTGTCCGGGGCCTCCCCCGAATAGGGCCACAGGGAATCTGGAGCCCCCAGTCTCAGCGCCAACCTTTATGCTGCTATATTAATGTGCCTGGGGGAGTAAGGTAAGTTGTCCTTCTCCACTGTAAAACCTTGTAACCCTAAGGAATACACTCTCAAAATGTTCTTGTCTCCTGCTCAGTTAAAATTTAGGAGGACATGAAGTCTTGGCCAACACTTCCCGAGCACCAGGCTCTAAAGTCTTGCTGCTGACACTTTCCAAAGTCCTCCTGGCTGTGTTGTAGATCAAGACCATTCCTGATGATTCCACCTGCCAGTCTGCTGACCCCCCCACCTTGCTGTCCCTGCACTTGTTCATCTGGTCAAACTTCTCACTAGGATTATGTTTTGTATACTCTGGACACAGCCCAAATGCATTTACTAAGTATTACAACATGTACACTTAAAATATTGGACTGGCAACACCTCCAAGGCTGGTTCCTCTCTAGGTTTCTTCCTACATTTCATTTAGTTTTTCCTAGTCACTGTGCTTAAACTTTGTTGTTGGTTGTTCCTTGGGACTTCTGATTGTGTGTTTTGTAAAAGCACTTTGTGACATCTGCTGATGTAAAAAGGGCTTTTGATTGATTGGTTGATTAATTGAGTGAAATCTACTATACAATGGTGCCCTCATAGCGTGCATCCATAAAATTCAAAATACAAAGTACAGATGTAAGAAATGTAAACATATTTACAAAACAACTTAATTCAAGATATTTAAAATAGATTATACCCACACAAACATAGATAAACATAGGCATACATTTATACAAACATTCCATTACAACAAATGGTTATAGTGTCTCTATGAAGTATTCACACCCCTTTTGCTTTCTCCAAATGTTGTTGTGTTATAGATTGAATATTGTCACGTTTGCATCGTCACGGGCACCAACCTCAAGCTCTCGACCCACTATGTCATGTTCCACAGTTTCCAGGTTGCCATGAACATTCTCTCACGTTTATTCATTGCACCTGTTATGTTAATTTTCAGGCCTATATATGGGCACCTTCATCGCAGGTTCAGTGTTGAGTATTGTTTCAGTCTTAGCCTAAGTCACTCTCTGTGAATGGATCCTTTTTGTTTTCTGATTGATCAAGGCTCCAAGTAATGTTTTGTTTGTCTTGGTTTTGTTTATTAACCTCAGACTTTGCCAGTGGCGTCGCTATGCCTGGGCGGCCAGGGCTATATCCCTGGATCTTTTATGAATAGCCCTTGTTCTCAAAACCAACCCCAAAAAATACAAATAGCCCCTGATCTATTTATCTATAATTCCAATCGCGCATTATGAAAATGTAGACGTGGAGGGACTTCGCACACTTGCATCCTGAGTCTTCTGAGTCATTTGTTACAAATATACAGTTGATTAATAAAGGGTTTTGCCATTAACCTACACAATATGTCACCATGAAAAACCAATTTGTGACAATGTATTAATAATAAAAAACAAATATACAAACAGAGCCTCTATTCAGTACTTTGTAGAAAAGCTTTGTATGTGAGCATAGCTATGAGTCATGTTAGGTATACCTCTACTAGCTGTGCATAATCGGATTTGTGTTTCTCACATTCTTCCTTGTAAATCCTCTCAAGCTCTGTCAGTCTCTCCATATATTTTCAGTGGGGTTCAAGTCCAGGTTTGGCCAGGAACACCCAAGTACTTTCACAGACTTGAAGCCATTCCAGCGTTCTTTGGCTGTGTGGGTCAGGTTGGTGTTGTGGTAAAAGTGAAATCTTCAAAACCGTCTGAGGTCCTGTCTGCTTTGGATCTGTTTCCTTTCAAGCTCTGTATTTTGCTCATTCATTCTTCCCTCAACTCTTACCAGTCTGAGAAGAATCCCATGATGCCCCTAGAAACATTCTTTAGCTGGGATGGCATTAGCCAGGTGATAAGCGGTGTTTCCGCCAGACACCTGCCTTCTTGCAGGTTCTCTGTGCGGGTCTGAATGCCTCTTAGAATAGCCATTGGATACTTGGCCCTGACAAGGGCTTGGTTTTTGCTTTGACTTGCACTGTGAAAGGAGGGACCTTATAGAGACAGGTGTTTGCCTTTTTCAAATCATGTCCAATCAAATGAATTTGCCACAGGTGGACTCCAATATGTTCATGAGACATTTCAAGGATGATCAAAGGAAACCGGATGCATTAAAGCAAAATTTGGCTTGACATGGGAAAGTCTGAATACTTATTTACATGAGATATTTTTGTTTGATAATTTTAAAATACAGTAGGTATAGAAAGTCACCACGGATCTTTTAAATATTTACCTTTTCTTTCCAGACCGGCTGAAATGAAAACGCATGAAATCTGACTTATTCAGGCTTTATTTACACACAGTGACCCACACTATCTAAGTGAAAATAATATTTTAAAATAAAAACAGTAAAATATCCTTTTTGGATGAGTGAACACATCCCCCCCATTTGGATTGCAATTGCAAACATGCTGAGGTATAATCAAACACCTTCCAGGTGACAAACCAAGCTAACTGGCTCCAATCTGTGATCAAAAGATTTTGATTAGATCAGAATAAAAGCAGTTGTTCATAGAGGACTCCACTGCTTAGTGTTGCAATTCAGAGCAAAGAATCCACTATAGTTGGACAGGTACTATCACATAATCTACGAGCTAAAGTTGTGAAAATGCATGGAATGGATATAAAATAATTTCAAAGGCTTTTCAATCCCTTGGAGCATAATTAGGAGCATAATCAAAAAATGGAAGGCTGATTCCTCTCGATTTATTTGTATTTTTGGACCATATTAGGGAGTTTTTTCAAGCCACTGTACATCCACTCTTGTGGCTTGCTCTTTTCGGCTGGGCATCAGTAAAAGCACAGCTGATGTAAAAAGGGCTTTATGAAATACATTTGATTGATTGAAGGATTATGACACCACGCAGACCTTTAACGGATCAGGCTATCCATCTAAATTGGATGACCGGGCACAGAAGAGACTGATCAGAGAGGCAAACACGAACCCAAAGGTGACTTTGAAGGAGCTTCAAAGCTTTATGGCAAATATTAGTGAATGTATGCATGGGAACACAATATCACTAGCACTCCAAAAATATGGCCAAAAAGATTTGCCGTTTGAGGTTTGCCCCATTGTAGATTCTGAGGAGGAGCGGCAAAAGGTGCTGTGGTCAGCTCCAAACTGAACCTTTTAGCCTAACTGCAAAACGAAATGTCTGGCAAAAATGCAATACATCTTTCCACATAAAGAACACCATGTGTACAGTAAAGCATGGCGGTGGCAGCTTCCTGTTGTGGGGGTGCTTCTTGTCAGCATGGATTGTAACACTTGTCAGGAAAGGGAACATTGACAAAGCAAAAAATTCACAGATTCTTATGAGAACCTCTGCCAGAGAAAGTTGAAAATGGGAAGATAGTTCACGTTTGAACATGATAATGACCCAAAGCACACCACCAAATTGTCCATACAGTGACTTGAAGCTAAATGTTATTGAGTGGCTTAGTCAGAGCCCCGACCTAAATCCAAGAGTCTGTGAAATTCCACAATCGAAAATCTGGGGAATGAGAATCTGAAGAATGCAATTCATAAGTGGTCACGATGCAATTTGAATGAGGTTAAACAATTCTGCAAGGCAGGATGGGGAAATATATGTTCAATGATTTTTTGTGTAATTCTTCAATATTAATTTATAATAACATTGTTGGCGACCGATAAGTATATTTAATAATTTCCCCAAATTCCTAGGATATTCCGGTAATGAGCAGGATATCCAGAATTCTGCTTATAGGATCTCTAGAAAACCTAGGATTTTTTAACAGAACTGAGCAAACAACCCAGGGATACCAAGAACAGAAGCAGCACTAACAAGCACACTCACTTTCTGGTCAAACAAACTTTATTCGCCACTGAAACATACATAGCACTTCTCACTAAGCAGGAGCAGCATTTGCCATGGTTAGGGTGAGGCAGAGGGCAGGCACTTATGGTAGGTAGAGGCTTATGGAATAGGCTCTTTGGGAGGGGTGGAGCCGAATCCTCTTCAGCTGGCCCCGGCAGCTGCAGGGGGGGCAGGGGGGTCAGGTACTGGTGCGGGAGCTGGTGCAGGAGCTGGGGCAGGAATGGTGAAACACCCCCTCTTGTGCCACTGCATGTCCCGCACACGTCGGACAGACTGGATCTGAGGTGCAGGGGAATCCCAGTCATTCCAGTGCTTGAAGTCTCCACGCTCAAAAACATACTGGCGGCCCCTGTAGCCCGGGTACATGTAGCCGACCCATCTGGGACCAAACAACAGACAAGGAGTCCATCACACAGAACCAAAGCAGAGTCCAGAATATGATGGTTATGCTTCTTAATCATCTCTTTATGGTTGTCAGGAGAAAGACAAGAGAATAACAGAGATAAGAAAAACAGCTAATGAGGAATGTATTGAGAGATAGAGAGGAAGACCGGAGAAAATTGAGCTCTTACGTTCCATTGATGGCCTTGACACTTGCTACACGATCTTGGAAACCATGTCCCCACAAACTGGGAACATCATCATCAACAATCTCCATCTTTCTACCAGTGAAACCTGGGCTCTCAAACAGATGGAGCTTGTGTTCAGCACTATCCTAAGGAGGGGACATGGAGATGTACACAGACCCAGATACAGTCAGTTAAGAGGGTTACTGGCTGTTAAAATGGAGTGGGTGTGCTGAGACAGACACTGGCTTGAGGTAGTTGAAATGAACATGGTGTTCTGCATTGGTTAAAGAGTTGAGATTGTGTTTTAAGTACAAGGTGGAAAATCTGAAAATCTACTCAAATAATGTAACCCTTCATTGAACAGGGGAGTACTGAGATGCTAAATACAGCTCCAGAAAAGATTAAAAGACCACTGCACCTTTTTGTTTCCTTTCCAAAAAAGTCAAAAAGGAAGGTTTTGAGTGAGGAACAGAAGGGTTCAAATTAAGTGTATCTTAAAGGGTTCAAATCACTCAAAACTTTACTTTTCAAAATTTTTGGAGAGGAAAGAGAAAGGTGCAGTGGATTCAAATTTTTTTCCAGAGCTGTATGTACCATTTAAAAAGAAAATATGAGTGAATTTAATGCTGAGATGCTCAGAGAAAGTTGAATGAGGTGGGCAGAAAACGCAGAATTGTAAGATGATAAACTTGTCAGTTATCATTTTGAGTCATTTTACTAGTGCCACCCACCACTTTGAGGGGCCGCATAGACCAGAAGGAGTAACTGTACTGGCTGTTGGTCCAGGTGTCCCACCGTGGATACTCGCCTTTCTCCAGGACAAACTGTTCACCTGTGAACCCCTGTCTGTCAAACCCCACCCATCTGAAAAGAGTAATGACATGCCCATGGCTGAATTAGAATAACCATTACCATACTACAATATCAGTCCTCAGAGTGAGTCAGTCATTTAGCCATAAGTGTCTGTTATTGACACTGATTCACTAGTACTCACGGGCCAGACTCAACTATCACAGAGGCCACTTTCTCCAGACCCTTCTCTGAAACATCTTTACACTCTGCAGTAAATTCAGCCTTGCGACCCTGGAAATTTTCAAACTCAAACAGCACTACCTGAATAACACATAGAAAGAGGGGAGAAAATGAAATATTGAGAAAGTAAAACTGGCAATTTAAAGTTAGGAAAGATATGAGAGTTTAAACAAGACCAATAGAGAAGAGGAAACATTGAAAAGAAAAGAAAAAAAAGGTGATAGTCATACATATAGATAGCTAGACACAGATATAGCCAAACAGAGAGATACCCACACAGAGAGATAACCAGACAAATAGCCAGACGTAGAGAGCCAGACAAAGCCAGACAGAAATAGTCTGACGGGGAGATAGCCAGACGGGGAGATAGCCAGACGGAGAGATAGCCAGACAGAGAGATAGCCAGACAGAGAGATAGCCAGACAGAGAGATAGCCAGACAGACAGATAGCCAGACAGAGAGATAGCCAGACAGACAGATAGCCAGACAGAGATAGCCAGACAGAGAGATAGCCAGACAGAGAGATAGCCAGACAGAGAGATAGCCAGACGGAGAGCAGGGGAAAGCTTAGATAAGAAAGGAAAGACCTTGTAAGTAGCTCCAGCTCCACCCTGGCTCTTCCCTGCAGCCAGCTGCTCAGGGGCACTCTGCTGCTCTGACATCCTCCTGGTCCACTGGTTCCTCCTCTCTCAGGAGCACAATCAGAACAGAGACAGAGAGTGGAGAAACAGATGCCATCAAGGCAGACATTTCACAATGACCACCAGTAGGTGGTCTTCTCAGGAACAGTGCATTAATGCGCTCCTTTGAATCAGACAATCATTTTGCCTAAAGAGCACTTTGGTGCAGACATAATCTGAGGAGAGTATAAGAATCTGAGGTTGTGTTCAACCAGGGAAAGTTGCTTTTCCTGACTACTATCAATAACAAAAGGCTCAGACATCCCTATGAATATACAAGCATCCTTTTAGTCCAGTGATTCCATCTTTCCCCGAGCGTCATAACAACCTCTGAAAGCCCCAAAAAACAAAAACGTCCACCACGGCATGGTGCTGTATACTATTCACTTGCCTGTTCATACAATATAATACTCAAATGTAATTACAGACAATACCTACAAACTATCAATCCCTGTCATTCGCAACTTTGAATCTCTGTATTTCATACTACTATCCTTCCGACCCCATCAATATAACATATCCTTGTCCATCCCTGTCAGCAACCACAACTGCTGGATCTCCTTCTCTCTTCATGTAAAATCCATTATCAAGTTCAGTTAAATCCCTGTGTATCCTGATGTGTTTTTACCTGGATATGCCTTCTGTGTTTTGGTAGCCTGTCTCTCTGCCACTTGGTGTTTTGGGTTGAGCCGTTGGTGGGCTGGGGCAGGGGGGTATTTATGGTTTATTTCTGGCCACAACAGCAGAAAAGGGGGAGCTGTTGATACAGCAAGTCTGTCGCTCACATTGTGTCTGTGATGCTGCCTCTCAACACAGGCATCTGTGTTGGCACAGGCCACAATGCTGTCCACCCGGCTGCCAGTGTGAGGTGTGTGTGGGCACACCGAGCGGGAGCCAAGAGGATTCAGCAAACCGCCCAACTCAGCACAAACTGTGGTACACACTACCCCACCAACCCCCCCCCGCCACACATATACACACACAGTGGAACACACCACCCAGCCCAGCCCATCCACACAAACTCTAACCACACCCAGTTATCTGGATAACACCAACCTCCGCACACCACTCTCACCAACATCTCAAACACAACGGGCACCCAAATCATTTCCCAAAAATGAACCTAATCATTAGAATAATATACTGTTTACATCCAATATCTCCCCTGATCATACAGACGTGGTCTATGGAGCTTTAATGCCAACTCGGATTTAAGGATTGAAAGCAGACTGAATAGTTAACGACCAAAAGTACAAATGGCATTAAAAGAAAAGCGACAAGACATTTAAGCTGAGCCAGTCTCCATCATTCTGTTGATAATTTGTAACGTTAACAGTTATAAGCAGTGTCGTATCAAGACTCCAGTTCACAGAATGCACACATCCCTCTATGGTTTGCAACATCATGGAAATCACACCGTAAGCATCAAATATCATTATTTCTCTTAAATTGTATGATACCCTATTTATTTTTTATACTCAGAGCTGAAATGAGTGTAAAGCAGAAGAAATATTTAGCCCAACAACGACAATCACAACCAGCAGCTAAACACAGTACATTTTTATTAAGATTTCATACATTTGGACACTGGCTTTACAACAGTGCAATATACATACTTCAAATAAAAAAAATACAAGAAATGGAGATAAAAAACAAACCCTTAAACTGACAGACATTGTGACAGAGCCAAACCAGGGACAGACACACTGTAAGAACAACGACAACAAAGACTCAAACAGCACATTCACGTAGCATTCCAACATCGGTGATGAAAAGGAGCAACTGAACGGCCAGGGTCCAGGTCAGCGCTGGGGGGGGGCCTAAAGTAACAAAGTGCAAAAGGGATGTGGCGGAACAATGGGGCGGAGCAAACATGGTCGGGGGAACGGCCCAAGTCAGCTCTGAGCTTGAAGAATACTGGTGCAAATAGTCATGTGCAGCAAAACAAACCAGGGTCAAATAACACCCTCACCTCGAAACGATCTCCTTTATTCCCATTCCCCACAGGAGTAGTGTTAGCAGCACCACCGTTCCACCATACATCCACAGCCCTGCACTGACCATGTGCCCAACGGGCCAGTAAACACGGATGAATCCATGACCGCTGATATCCAGGATGTGTGATTGTACCCACTGCTACCTGGTGTGGCCATACATGTAGTGTCTTAGTGAGGCATGATGGGAAAGGAACAGAGATTGTGCATGCGCACCCTTTTCGTGAAAAAACAAAACAAACTTGGTATATTGCGTGTGAGGTTGCTAAATGTTGGAGACATAAGTGAGGGGTTTGACATGAATGTATGGCTAAAGGGTAACAGAAAATGTTCTTATGATGCTTACGCACTCATACATCGGCATCACACAGTCATTTCATATCACATAGAAGAAAGAGGCAAGTCGAAGGTAGGAAAATGTGACTGAGGTCAATATGATGAAATCCCTCCCCCTTCCACCACAATATACAGATGTCCAGTGACCAAAGACACTGAATCCAAACCCTTCCTCTTTACCATTGTTTAAAGATATCGCACCGTGTCTACACAACAGCTTCAGTTAGTTTGTGACCACAGTCACTTCATGGATCAAGGCGGGGCTAGGCAGCCACTGCTGTTGTGATGCTTTAAATGCTCTCCGTACAAAACTAGCACTCTCTGTCGTGTTATTAGGATTCATTTTTCAAATCAGCAACAACACAATATAACGTTTCATGATTACAGATACATACCATCATTAGTACTAACACAATATACAACCTGGCTGACCATTGGTTCAGCAGTGTTTTGTTCGATATGATCGGTGTCATTAAATGACATGGGAAATGTTATCCTATGGCAGAGCTTGTGACCAACACCCATTCTCTGACAGATACACTGACAATTGTGTAAACACACAGACTAACCTGAAAAATTATATTAAAATGAAAAACAAATAAAATATATATCATGGAGGTGACTGTCCAACTTATTGAAGCACTTCCAGGTTAAGAGGCATGTGGTCCCACAAGTTAACCATTCCTGATATGGGACCTGTAAGCAAAGAATGAATTGCCCTCATCTGTAGTGTCCTGTGTCACATGACCGGGTGAAGTCACATGATCCACCTGGCGCAGGGGAGGGGGAGCAGCTAGCAGTGAAATGGGCACACCCAGCCGAGAAGCCCCATTTAATCCCCCTTGCTTCATCCATAAGATGAAACAATTATCTGTAAAAGGCACCATGCACAAGTATGCCGCCCAGGCAGGAAGAGAACAGAGAAAACAAACAGATGACAAACTACGGATGACAAATTACAATTTCAGCAGCAGCACAGTTCCCATCTTCTCAGGGTCAAAGGTTAAGGCTTCTGTATCTGATTTTCCACCAGATTCTTCCATTATAAGGCAACCTATAGAGGGAAGATACAAACCCATTTTTAACATTATGCAGTTGTAAAACAGACATGTCTGAGCAGTATTTTCTAATTCTGAAAATGGTTCATTACATTTTCATTGCACTGCACAAGTACTCCATGAGCGTAAATCAGGCAAGGTTAAGAAAGGTGAGGAAGATTCAGGAAGATAATTTCACAGAAAACTCACCAGCTCATTTAAACTTAACTGTCATTTTCATACTGACTCAATCGCTTTTTTGACTTCAGCTCCCTCAGCCACTGTGGTGAGGCCTCCTCCCTATCCAAACATAGGACAGAGGAAACACGGTCACTGACACAGCAATCACTGGATGGGGTTACTAAAATCTGGAGTGGGAAGAGACAGGCCCACTATCTTACCCATTTTCTTTTCCTCCGATGGTGGGAAGCACGCGGGATGCCTGGGGTAAAAAGGGGGATTTAGGAGAATGGGACAGCAGGGAAGGAGAGGGATTGGGTCCATCTGTCTGATTGTCAGAGTCACCTCTCTTCTTAAGCTGGGCCTGGCAAAAAGGGAGACCGCCAAGAAGACATGATAGGTCAAAAATAACATTCTGTTAAATGCAACAGAATACTTGAGGCCTCATAACATTTCAAATACAAAAATCCAGCAAATATTGACAATGATAGCAAAATTGTTTGCTAAATGAAATACTAAATGAAATGATATTCATGTAATTAAGGTGAACATTACAGTCTTGGCCCAAAGTATTTGCACCTATGCACATAACTGAAATAATGTACTATATCTTCTAGAAACGTTTGGTTTTCTGTTGATTAAAGATACATACATGAAATAAAGAGGATATCAAGGCATTCTTTTGGTATCACAATACCCAGGCATTCTCTTTGGTATCACACGGTTTCGTGGCTCACCTTCAGAGCAGAGGGATCCATGCCAGGGAAGAGGGCCACTCTCTGGGGCTGGGAGGAGGCAACAGCGAAGCGAGGATCAGCTCCTCTCGTCTGTTCCTCAGAGTCAGAGTCCTCCTTGAAAGATTCCGCTTTGTCCTCTGTAGATGACAAAACACCATCGGAGTTCACCATTTAACAACCCTATCGCATAACAGGTGTCATAAACGTCTTTGACCATCCAAGCGCTTCGCCAGTCTAACAGGCCGAAAAATGCTCATTCAATCCATTGTTGTCTAGCCCTTGGTCTCCTGTACCACTGCAAGGCCCCCTGCTCTTTCTGCAAAAACACTAACACTTCCTATACCTCCCCACTTCCTGCCCAATAATATGTACGTTTAGTATGTACATTTACAAAAGGTGTGTGTTCGAAAGCGGTGCTGACGAGAAGACAGACCTGTGGAGTCTCTGGAGCGCCAGTCCTCTGTAGGCGTGGCCTGGCCCTCCGGGTGTACAGACAGAGCAGCAGTCTGACGAGCAGCCCGGGTGGGGCGAGACCGCGGCCCCCGCAACTTACTCAACTGCACCCTGGAGCGCAGAGCACTGGTATCCAGCAGGGAGACAGGGGCCTGGGGAGATAATGGAGTTCAGAACAAGGTTATTATCGTTAACGAGAACTGGTATCAAGGTTCTCTATAAAATTATAGAGAAAATGTATTTAGTTTTCGTCTTGGTTGATGTATTTCATTTCATATGTCTGTCTAGCATATTGGGGGGACATGAAATCGATTTTCCTGTATCTTGGCTGTGCCGGTTTTTGCCCACCAGGCGTCGTTGCGGCAAAAGTCGGCAGAAAGCGGTCCCATTTGGAGTTACTTTGACTATGACTGGCGCAGATAAGAGCAAGTGCCTTGGGGTGGAAGGTGATAAAATACGGAGAACATTTCTCAAGGGGAAAAATCCACCAAACATTAATTTGAAAAGTGCGCCCAAAAAGGCTAACCTAGCTAAACTTTTTTTTCACAGACTGAGCTCTGAGACCCTCGGCCCACAAGCAATGTCATGTGTCTCTCATTAATGGGTTCAATACAAGCTGTTCATGTGTCTCTCATGAATGGGTTCAATACAAGCTGTTCATGTGTGTCTCATGAATGGGTTCAATACAAGCTGTTCATGTGTGTCTCACGAATGGGTTCAATACAAGCTGTTCATGTGTGTCTCATGAATGGGTTCAATACAAGCTGTTCATGTGTGTCTCGTGAATGGGTTCAATACAAGCTGTTCATGTGTGTCTCGTGAATGGGTTCAATACAAGCTGTTCATGTGTGTCTCGTGAATGGGTTCAATACAAGCTGTTCATGTGTGTCTCGTGAATGGGTTGAATACAAGCTGTTCATGTGTGTCTCGTGAATGGGTTGAATACCAGCTGTTCATGTGTGTCTCGTGAATGGGTTGAATACCAGCTGTTCATGTGTGTCTCGTGAATGGGTTTAATATAAACTGTTCATGTCTGTCATCTATAGTCTACTGGCTATTTAGATTTTTGCCTGGCACACTACCTGCATCTCACCTCAGAAGCAGATTTAAACACATTTTGCACTTAAGGCTGCATTTTGGGTAGACTGTTTATATATTTGTGACCACATCTACATTTCATGTACTTTTGTTGTTGTGTCCAGTTCAATTTCTGGTTAATGACACAAACACATTGACTGACACACAACGTTTTCTGTTGTCATTTGCAGATGGTTGATGATCTGTTCAAAGTGAATATATTTGCTAAAAAGGTATGCTTTTTGATTCTTGTCCCCAACGAACACCCAATATTATTAAAAAAAACTAAAACGGAAACTAATAAAATCAAAACTAAAACTAAACATAAAAGAAAGAGTAAACCCGCTTTAACATTTATTTTAAAGTAAACAAAAAACGCCACAACAAAATGAAAAAACAAATGAAAAATGCAGAACTATAATAACCTTGGTTCAGAAACTCACATGGAATTCCAGCCACTGACCCATCCACAGGAGCTCAGATGGTCCTGCCCAACTTACCTCAGGGAAGAGGATGGGCTGTATCTCGGCCTGGCCTGAGGGGGAAAAGCCATCTGGAGTGTCCAAGTCGCTGGACAGGGCGTGTTCCCCAGGCGTGTGGGGTGGAGTGAGTTTCCTTGGCGACGGGCTGAGGTTGCTGTCTGAGGTGGGCGTAGCAGGAGTCAGGCTACAGACGGGAAAACCCAACATTAGAGGAATAGTATTTGAGGCTACCTTCCTACCACTCCAGCGCAGTCATTGTTATAAACATACATCGGCAGTCAGAGAACAATGCGACAGGAACCATGCAACTAACTGAGTCAGCATCCTATCTGAACCTGTTGGAGAACTAAGTAGGGAATAGAATGAACTGATTTTAAAGAAAGAAAAAATATCATACATTCTTAGTAGCAACTTAGTAGGGTGTATACAAATGTATTAAAAATAAATACATTTGGCCAAGTAAATCCTGAAACATGGAACAGAACAGATCAGCAATTGGTATTAACTGGAACTTACTGAAGAGGCACAGAGAATGTCAGTCTCTATGTCTGTATACCCCTTTCAGTTTTCTTGTACACTGAGCAAAAATATAAATTGCAACACTTATCTATTCATGGCCCTACTATACTACATCAGAATTATGTAGTATGTAGTATGTAGAATTAGCCTGATCACAACTGATGGTGCTTATTTCACAACAAGGGACATCAACACCACTCAAATACATCCAGCCATGCTAGCTGGGGATAATCCCCTCCAGACAGTTGGAATCATTTACTTTATATGACAATCACTGTCTATTTACAAAGTCCCTCATAATGATAGCTTAAACTCTTTCAGCTCACTGTCATTTCCACTAAACAGAATGACCCAGACCTCCGAGCGGTATGTTGCTGTGACAGCGTCTCCTGGCCACAAGAGGTCAGTGTTGATGGGCTTGCGCTGAGAGCCTGGGCCATTTTGAGTGGTGCTAGAAAGCAGGGTTGTGTGTGCAACTGCGTGGTGACCACTAGATGTCAGGACTGCGGAGATGTCATGGTCTCTTAACAGGCGCTATCTAATAGATAGCATAGTATCTGTTTATTTTAACAGCAGTAACTGCCTCTGACTCAGGAGGTAATCATGTGGGTGTTCTGTAAGTAGAGAAGTCCCTGGGGCTAGTTCTATACTTTGCCCCCTCTATAAAGATGGCTCTAACCCAGCTTACTGGCTTTGTATAAAGGTCAACGCTACTCCAGCAGACATCATGACAGAGTACATTGCTGTATTTTATAATCGACCAAGCCAGTGTCAGATTTCAGGGAGCGAGATGTGAATCAGCATGTTCTGAGAGGCTTTCGGTAATAGGAAGGTTGGGATGTCTTAATCAGGGCACAGCCTCAGGGAAAACTTGAAACCAAAAAACAAACAGAACAGCATGTTTGACAGGTGTTGGACCAGGCTACAACAGCCACACCGGCAATCCTTACATGGTGGATTCTGTGTGAGACAGTGTGAGTTAAGAGATCCTCACCTATGGTCAGTGTGCAGTCCTGTCTCCCATGTCCCATACTGGCTGTCGGTCTCCTGGACCAGAGCGTCTCCGTCTTGCCCATCCTCCTCCTCCTCACCCCTCACACTCTGCTTCAACTGCTCCTGAGAAAGGGACAGGGAGAAGATAACAAGCCAATCAAAAAGGAGCAGGAGTCGATATGCCACTGGAGTATAGCAAAGTCAGAGGACACACTGTAATAGGAGAGAACTGGAGGAACCGAGCTGGACTGGACCAATCTAACATTTCTTGGGTCCAATCTTTCACTTGTGGAGTGAATCCGTGCACTGGGCCCACAGTAAGACAGTATACCGGCTGGTAGTGACAGCACTGTATCGTGTGGTTCTGGTCCGGCCAGCAGTGGTCGAAAAGGGCAGTTAATGGGCTGGTAAGAAAAAGGACTGGTCAGCCATGGTGGGTCTGATGTCTACTGAACCACGTCTCTTTTAATGAGGCTGAAACAGAGGGCACACTGTCCGAAATCCAACACCCACAACTTCGCTGCATGCGACGCTGTTGCTCGCACACGCACGCATTTACATTTTGCTGCATGTAGGTGACCTCCATTGATTTCCCGGACAAGTGTTGTACCGAGGAACTGCTGCGCCACAAAACCATAAAAAGTCTGAGGACAATGACTGGGAAACCGTAATAGGGTTGTGTGCAGAAAGAGTGAGAGAAAGAGGAGAGAGAGTACAGTGCAGGATGCCATTCATCTTCGATGCCTTTCCTGGCAGGAAGAAGGAAAGCCAGGGAGAACGGTGAGAAACTCGGGACTGAGAAAGCACTTGTGCCATATCACAGAAGCTACTCCTTTTACAGCCCTAAATATGATGTGCCTTTAAATCCCAGCACATGGCCCAAGGATTGTATTCAATCTAAATAAAGATCACTCTGCCAAATCTGGCTTCAGCTGTTAAAAAAACATAAGCCTTAGTTAGAAAATACTTTTTAACAGTACTGTAAAAATATTTTGCCCCGTGCCTGATTTCCTATATAACTGCATATTTGTCACACTGAATGGTGAGACCTTCATATACAATGTAATATTAGACAAAGAACACAAAATGTGGCGTTTAAAAAGGTTATCCAACACCCCCCTGGCCCAGTGCGAAAAAGTGATTGCTCGCTTAGTTGCTAAATCAACCCATCAACCAAATTCAATTTATCATTGGATTCAATCAGAGCAGACACACCCAGGTTTGATTGCTGCCAGCCCTGTAAAATGTAAACATGACTTATGTAGATCATCACCATTAAGTTGAAGTAGGCTACAAGGTCTCGACATGAAGCAAACCAAGCCATGATAAAAAATTCCATAATAGATGAGAAAAATAGTTGAGATAAATCAGTCTGGAAAGGGTTACAAAGTAAGCCAAAGTGAGAGACATTAGCTCCAAATGGAGAAAACCTAGAATAGTGGTGAATCTTCCCAGAAGTGTTCGGCCTAGCCAAATCTCACCAAGCACGGAGCAACAACTCTTCCAGGAAGTCACAAAAACACCCTGGGCAACATCTAAGGAACTGTACACCTCTCTAGCCTCAGCTAAGGTTAGCGCTCATGAGAATTACAAGGTGCAAACAGCTACCTAGGAGTGAAACATTAGTTCTCATCTCAAATTTTCTAAAAAAGCTGACCACAAGCTGTGTTGGAATTTTTTTTTGTGGACAGATGAGTCAAAAGTAGAACTTCTGGATGGCCCGGATCCCATTATGTCAGGTATAAAGCAAGCATACCATTTTACAATAAGAACATCAACTGCACACTCAAACATGGTGGCGACACTGATGGAGTGGATTCTTTGCTGCCTGGAAGATGGGCGATCATTGAAGGAACCATGAATTTGGCTCCTTACCAGAAAATTCTGAAGGAGAAGATCCGATTATCAGTCTGTGATCTGAGGCTGAAGCTCAATTGCATTATGCAGCAGGACAATGGTCCTAAACACAAGTGCAAGCCCATCTCAGAAGGGCACAAAAGAAACAGAATTAATGTTCTGGAGTGGCCTCGTCAATGTCCTGACTTGACCCTCACTGAGATGCTGTGGCAGGACCTTTAACAAGCCGTTCATGGTAGAAAACCCACAAATGTCACTGAATTTTAGCAATTCTGCAAAGAAAAGTGGGCAAAGACTCCACCACAGTCATGTGAAAGACTGACCTCCAATTATAGGTGCTTGGTTGCAGTTGTTGCTGCTAAAGGTGGCACAAGCAGTAATTACGTTTGGCAACCATTTTTTCATTCAGGGACAGCTCGTGTTGTATAACCGCTTTTCCTTAATAAATACGGTTATCATTCCCATACTGAATTTTGTGTTTATTAGGATTTTCTTCATTTTATATTCCATTTTGGATGAAGATGATGACACCATTCAATGTGACAACTACGCAATAACAGAGAAAATCAGGACAGGGGCAAATACTTTATCACAGCTCTGTACAACCATTGGTCTGAACATGTTGGACATGTGACTTTTGCCCCAGGCTGACAGCTGGGCTTGAGTCCATTATACAGGACGTGTAATCCCACGATGTGCCTGGCCCTTTCAACACACTGGACATGTGGTTAACTGACACACACACAGGCAACAACAGCTACATAAGAGACACAAACAAGGTGCAGCAGAATACGGAAACATATGTGTTGCCTTTTCAAATATTGACTGAGACAGGAAGGATTTCTGCTATGTCATAGACGAAACCGACAAACAGGCCACTCACAGCTGAAAATGTTAGTACTGAAACTAGTCAAATTCACAAGCTGAAGCAAATAGGATTCAATGGGCACATCACGTCAACCGATGCACACTGTACACGGTTGAACTTTAACACGCCACAAAAACAACCCAACCCTGGTGTGATGTTTGCCCTACCAACCAAACAATAGCAGCCACAAAGAGATGGCTGAGAAATAACCCTGGCTGGCTTACTATCAGTAATGCTGAAGCCCTATGGTACACACTGATACCAAGGACGGAGCCAGCCTGCCAGGCACCTTATCTGGACAACATGTCGCTAAGTTCCATGGCTGTGATTATAAATCAGTCCCAGCGATGCAGACTTTTCCTGGCTAATAACATTAGCCTGAGCCTGCCTCCTCAACTGCACGCTCTCCCTCGGTGGACAGGAAGGGCGCGTCAAGGGAAATGACAGAACAATGAGCGGATGAATGGAAGGAGAGTGGAGAGGGAGGTCTGATCTGAACCAAGGGACATTGACTGACAATCTAACACGTGGTTTAGGAAGTGGAACCGAGGACTTGTAAAGGTAGAGCAACCACAACACCAGAGCTCCGAATAACCTGCCTGTCACTCAAATGCCCTTTATCCTATTAAATAACAAAGCAGTGGACTGAGACGCTGAACACACCCACAAACACACCAGGCCTATCAGGTTGCTGTATAAAGACATTGTCAGTTTAAGTTCGACATGATCTCTATGAATCTCCTACCTGACTGCAAAACAGTAATGAATATCTGCCCTGAATAACGGCCAGTCAGTCAAGCCGCTCCTGGGAATGAGGTAGTGCAGGGCAGATCTAAAACAATTATTATTTGGTTCTGCTGCCTGAGAGCAGACAACACAAAACAGAGCGGCTAGCTGGCGCAGGTACAATGAGGCCCCAACAGAACAAGGATCAATCAATGCTTCAGTATTCAGAAATGTATCATTCGCAAATTAACCCTTATTATCGTTATGTTCAACCAGAATGCAGGCTTAATTTTGGCCAGTTGAAATAATTTTTGTCCAATACAGAGTAGGCGAGCGAAGTCTCAAAAACAGACTTTACTATCAGGCATGGATGGGGAAATGTTTTGAACCACATTCACCTTGTGATCATCTTAAACATTTCTGAACTTTCATTGTAACTGGTCCCTTTTAAATGTCAGTTTAGTGTTTATAATATTCACAACATAATGGTTGTGAATATGATAACCTCAGAAAGCTTGTTCTTTCACCACATTGTGATAAAACAAACATTTTGGGGTGCGGTGCCTGGGACTGTAAAAGGGATAAAGTAAATAAAGTAGCAATTGCTAAGGTTTAGTGTCCACCGTCTGGGGGAATAAACTCCTACCAACAGGTTCTACAGTCACACGCAAATGTTTCTTCCTATTTAGTTTTGTCTATCCCATGCAATGCAAATGTCAACGGCCATTATGCTGGAATCATGTCTGGCCCGGCCAACGTTCTTCCAACCCGTCTAGGTGGAGTCGTTCTCAGTAGGAATGTTCCAAAGTAAACACAGTGCTGGTGCACAGGACCAGCCAATGACAACGCGGCTCCTAGTCTGACATGACTACATATCCCCGGAGCACTAAGCCACGGTTAACCCAGCCTCACATGACTACATTTCCCAGGAGCACTAAGCCCCAGTCAACCCAGCTTCGTGTTATACAGCCACCACAACTCTGACCCATGACACAGTGATGTTATTCTGGTAGCATTGCATAAGAGTAATGTACAGACAAGGGGCTAAGCCTGTTTGTTAAGAATGCAGAACACAATGTCAGCATGAGCTGAGTGACTGGGTTTAGACCACCGGACCTGACCCAAGCTGTAAGAAGGCACTGAGCAGGGTGGAGGGGCCCACCAGTGTCTGAGACACATCTAGGACTGTATTTGACATCTGTTTCTCTGACTGTGTACAATGGGCCAGTCTACACCTCTGGTGGTATCTGTGGGTGTGGCCTCAATCTCAAGGTCAACCCTATTATCTGTGTTGCTTTCTTGACCTCCATCTACTTAATACCAGAAAATATTCCAAAAAGAGAGTGTAAGAACTACATGCATTTAAATCTGAGCCGTTCCAACCCCAAATCCCTGTTTGGTAAAGGACATTTCTTATTGCTGCTACCTCTCTAGTAACCTGCGCTCTGACAGACACCTCACAGGTAACTACTAAAGCCTCCACTTCCTTTGGTAGACACTCATTTCATTTGCCACTGTGAAAGACCTGAATACATAGCCTGAACTGTGAGCTTTCACCACGCCTCACTTCTTCAGAAACAAACTAACCAGCTGAATCTGACAAACCTGTACAAGTCTCAGTGCAATTTTACTGTAATATGATGATTCATTATCATCAGCGTCATAGTAGGCAAGGACCTGACGATTCTGTAACTGGGATGAGAGTGGAAGAGATACATACAAAGATCAGGGAGGGAGGGACATGTCAGAAGAGTGAGCCTCGGGCGTGGGGGGGGGCACTGAAGACAGAACAAAAGCAGAACAGTCAGGAACCATCAGGATCAGTGACGGGGAATTCAGACACGAATAGAGACGTGTGAGGCACTCAGAATAGGCCTTGGCTGACAGAAAGACAGTAGGTGTTGAAGACTGACGAGGAGGAGAACAAACAGTGTCTTACAGCGACAGGGGTGTTTGGAGTGCTGCTTCCGGGACGTCTGCGTAGGGACAGCCGCTGCTGGCTGCGCAGGGAGAACCTGCGGATGGAGTCCCGGCTGCGAGAGGCCAGCGTGCGTAACGAGTTGGCCCTCTTGAAGCCCCCGGGGCTGTCCCCGGCCCCCCTGTCACTGTGCTCCACTGTGCTGGACACCAAGCTGAAGGCGCCCTGCAGGGAGCGACGTACGTTCCCCATCCAACCGGAGACCTGGGTCTGGGCCACGGAGAGTTTGTCCCCGAGATACTCCATGACGGATCAGTTCCGCCGGTCCTCGTCACCAAACCCGGTCCGTAACAAGCGCTCCGTCTGCGCTGTGTCCCGTGTCAGTCCGGCCCGGTGGAGGGTGAGTCCTTGGACCAGGTGGCGCGGCGGGTCTGGAGCTGGTACTGCAGAGGTGCGTAGCTGGGTCAGAGCTGCAGGGGTTGGGCTGTTCAGAAGCGAGTGCACAGACAGTTCGACACCCGGGTGTCTTCAAACACACGCAATGATCCAGCACTCGGCTCCGGCCACAGGCTCCCTTCTCCAGCTTCACCGTCCCTTAGTGCTTTTCAGTGAGCCTCAGTGCGACCAGTCCAACCGGAGCCGTCATGGCTGCCTGTCATTCCATCATAATCAAGGAGGGCTCTAGGATCTGGGGCTAACGTGAACTATTAAAGCTTTCCGTAGTTCCCCAAGACACCGATTCCTCTACGCAGTTAAACAGGGGCAAGTCTATGTAGCTGGGACCCCTCAAGGTAAATCTGGCGGTTATACAGACCACCCTGACTGGCAGACTCAGGGAAGACAGACAACACTGTAGCACAAACTGGTCCTCCACCGACAGACTGGAGATCACAACAGTCAGCAGCAACAGATCCACAGATGTAGAAGTGCAACATACGTCACAGCTTACCTCGTTTGTCCACGCACGAACGCACGCACACACCTCACACGTCAAACCTGACAGAGATTGCGAAGTTGTCCCTGCTGCTGTCACTCTGGCGCGTCCGGAATGACAGAGGAACAAAACAGACATCTGCGTCTACAGAACCCTAACTACTGCGCTCTTCTTCCAGGTGGGAAACTTCAGGGGATAATGTTCCAGAACAGCAGAGCCGGTGTCAGGCAGATGGAGGGAGGGAGCCGGACCTCTTCCTATTCCCTCTGAATATCCTGCAGAGCAGCACCATAGATACAGGACAACAAACCGAAGATTGTGGCGAGAAAAGGAGACCAGCACTCTGTCATTCCCCTGCAGGTACAGGCAGGTGGAGGAGAAATGCGTCAGCCTGCTGTTCCCACTGCCTAATGCTACAGGACTCACGTTCAAGGAGAAACCGAGAGAACCATGTAAGGGAGGGGAGGAGTGGAGAGAGGGAGGAGTGGAGAGAGGGAGGGCCGGATTTGCAGTGAATAAGGGAAGGGTGATATATGTTCTGCGGTGCCCCTTCTCTCCTGCCTGTTTCTGCTTGCAGCACGAGGAGAATTCTCCCAGGCATTATCAGCACAGGGCGGAGGCAGTCACAACCAAACACAGTAGGAGGGGGGAGTAGCAACTATAGAGCTGAAGTTCACAAATGAATGAATGTTGATGTTAAGCCTACACCTTCCAATAAATAAGAGAAGGCATCCCTGAGAGACAAGAAGAGAAATGGAGGAACCAGGTGTGGCTGTGTGAGAGAGCTGGGATTGTGTCTTTCTGCCCATGTCATTCTGGCCTAACAGCCAGCCAGCCAGCCAGCCTCTGGCTAACAGCCAGCCAGCCAGCCAGCCAGCCAGCCTCTGGCTAACAGCCAGCCAGCCAGCCAGCCAGCCTCTGGCTAACAGCCAGCCAGCCAGCCAGCCTCTGGCTAACAGCCAGCCAGCCAGCCAGCCAGCCAGCCAGCCTCTGGCTAACAGCTAACAGCCAGCCAGCCTCTGGCTAACAGCCAGCCAGCCTCTGGCTAACAGCCAGCCAGCCAGCCAGCCTCTGCCTAACAGCCAGCCAGCCTCTGCCTAACAGCCAGCCAGCCAGCCTCTGCCTAACAGCCAGCCAGCCAGCCTCTGCCTAACAGCCAGCCAGCCAGCCTCTGCCTAACAGCCAGCCAGGCTGTGTCGGTCTGCCACCCGGCCAGTCTGCCTGCCCCCCGGTCTGTGTCTGTCTGCCTGTCACCAGCCCGCCCGTGTTTGCCCGCCCACCTGTCTGCCTGTCAACAGCACAGTGCGCTCATGGCTAAAGGGAGAAATCACAACACTGTGTCAGAGTTTGACTAACAAATATCTCCCTGACTCATGCAAACTGCATTCAGATTCTGTCCTTCCCCTTTCAGAATCCTCCCAGTCATCTCACTGTCTTAAGTCTTAGACAGTAAGAATCAATAACCGGAGGTCAAAGGAATTACAAGTGATTTCATAGTGTGGCTGTTGCTATGAATTGCAACAAGTCATTTCTGTAAAAGCTTTTGTATATTAGCATAAACACACCTATTAAGACAGCATAATAATGTCAGGGTAAAAAAGTTTGGAAACAAGACAACCGTGGCGCCTCCAATTTATTCTGGACCAGTAAAACTTTCAGAACAAACTGGGGCAGAGAAGGATGATTGCTACTTTGAGCTGCCCACAAGTGCCCCCTGCTGGGCTTCAGTAAAATAGTTCAACCCCAAAAGACTACAGATAATACAGATTTGCTAATACCAAGCGTCCAGACAGAAATGGCTCATACAGATGTCACCCAGTATTATATCATCAGAAGCACAACCAGGCACAGCAAAAAGAACGCAAAAGAGATTCACCATCAGTGCTTCGTTCCAACATAACCAGTTAGGTGCTAGTCACACATTCACAGCTACTCCAAGGCCCTCAAGTCCCTATTAGAGAGTACACAGAGGGAAGAAGGCCGAATGAGTCCAGCTGAATGGGTCTCTGACCTGTACTCTCCCAGGCATGTCTGCACTGAGGAAGGATCTCCCATTACTTACCCACATCCAGCGACTCCTCAGACAGCAGCAGAGCCGGGTACAGCGCAGCATGTTTCCGAGACGTTCTCCCTCTCTGGACTTCTCCCCAGCCCACTCCTGCCATGGCATTACTACTGATGTGGTCATACCACTGTCATCTCCTGACCACCTGACATTTCCCATAGTTCCATAGGAGAATCTCATCCCAGGCCTAACTTCCACATTGACAGAGAAATGCTAAATCATCAATACAGCCACTGAAGTTAAAAAGGTCAGGTCCCCAACCAGCCCAATGATTCACTCCAGGAATGGATTTCACTCTGGCGTCTCCAGTGGCTGAACACAGATTATAGAACTAGAATCCCTGCAGTATTTCCAGCACCACTTAGGC
This sequence comes from Esox niger, assembly GCA_016801105.1. NCBI lineage: Eukaryota > Metazoa > Chordata > Actinopteri > Esociformes > Esocidae > Esox > Esox niger. The sequence continues at coordinate 71,956 of JACXGJ010001837.1, forward strand.
CCTCACAACATACTATATCACACTTCAACCACAGGCCAGCAGGTGGCGACAAAGAGACTGAAATTGACACTCAGCATGGAGTCCCCCAGGAAAGACTTTTCCCCCACAAGTCATTTGTGTTTTGGGAACAGGGGAATTTATGTATTATAGATGAGGATACGCTGTTGGTTCACAGGCTGATATGTGGGAATTATCATGGTGAATGGACCTCGGCGGTGGACCGGTGTTAAAGAGGAAACGACAGAGCTCAGTTTAAAGGATTCTCAATATCACTATGGAAAATCTGACAGCCGAGCCTTTTTTCAGCGAAGCCAATAGAGTGCTGTGAAAGTGAGCAGCAATAAGCACAGGCAATAGAAATCCTGAAATACAGGCCTGAGAACATGCTTGTGCATAATTCCCGTCGGCAGTAATAAAAGGGGAGGTGAGACCATGCCTTTCACATTACTCACAGACTCAGAGTTCAATGCACTCGACTCTTCCAGTCAACTCACTGCATTCTTACTCCACCCTATTATAACAGCATAACAACTCCACCCACACAAGCCTGCAGAGGTCATATACAGGCAAATGTGTTTCCAATTCACCAGTGGCTGTTCTGTAAGAACGGCACGGTACTTTAACCGTGACCAAACAGAACTGATGCAGTCCAATTGGTGCCACGATAAAACCCTTCACGCCAGCGAGAGCTCATTTCTGAAAGTGGTCCAACCTAGGGTCAGAGAAGAGCTGATGTAGTGTAACAGATCAGCATGACGCGGACTCACCCAGCTCTGTGGGTTTCTCTCCCTATGGGCACTCCGGCTCCTCACCCTGGACAGGCTGCCCTCCACAGCACTCTCAGCGGGGGCTGACCGACGGGACACACTGCGGGACCTCATCCGGTTCAGCTCCTAAGGAAGATCGTTAAAGGACATTTAGGGCTTAATGCAAAGTGTAGTGGCCACCAGAAGTTCGCAGCTACGGTACATTCATTTAACCCCCCCCAATTTTTTTAAAAACTTGAGACGTTTCTTCAACAGTAGACATTTGAATGAAACTGACTTTTTTCTGATTGAAAGCTTGTTTGAAAAAACGTTCCCCCTTGTTTCATTGTGTTCAAGAAGCTTTTTACAACTGAAAGGTATCATTTGGCTGAATGAATAAACCCCCTGATCTCTTGATAAACCACAATATGCTCTAAATTCGCCCACACAGCTGATCTTAATTGCAACCATTACTGGTCAACTCGTTAACACTCCCTTAAAGCTGAAGTCAAGGCCTTCATTAATTTAGACCACAGCGGTATAAGTAAAACACACAATTGATGGGTTAACCAGATATCTTTGATAAACAACCCCTCTGAACTACAGTAGAAGCCTTTTCTGGATTATTAAGACAAATGTAGGCATTTTATTTTTGGTTGTTGAGTTTAAGAGACCATAGCCATTTTAGAATATTAATACTTTATATCTGTATACTAGCTACCAACATGTTTCTAAACGTTAGCCCCATGTAGGTAATATCATCATTTTCCCACATTCCTGCTTTTTGCACAGACCAAGGGTGATATAATTTTGACAATTATTCCCTACCGTTGACATATAGTTTCCATTTCCTCATTTACCACGGGAAATACTGTAGCAATTTAATTGTTCTAGAACAGACGATTGGAGACCATTTGTATTGGTCAGTTGCAAAACATCAGTAGATTTTCCCGATTTTTTATAAAACTTACTCAGGTCAGAATAATTTAATTGGAAGTAGGAGTAGGGAAGCTAGACACAGTCAAAAAAGTTCTTAATGGAAACCAGAATGCCCAGAAGCTGTTTAAGCCAATGGAAAGCTAGTAAAGTCAAGTGGGCAAAACCTAGGAAAGGAGGTGGGCAGACTAATATTGGCATATTCAGGTAGGTTACGGATAGTTAGTGCTATTATTTACTTTGTCCTAGTCTACTCTGTAACATATTCTACTTCCAGGAACAGAAAACTGTATTAAGAGCAGCAAATGTTTAGTCAGTGTGAAAATCTGCAGAATTTCAGGCTTGTTTCATCTCTCACTAACTGGTAGTTGTGTGAAACTGATGATACTTAGGAACTGCAGTGTTAAATGGAAGTTCCAGAGCAAACACCCTTGTACTAACTGACATACAGTGTTACAGGAAACGTTCTCACCTGGGAGCCCTGAGATCTCCTCTGTCCTCTGGCTGCTACCTTGCGGCCCAGAGGCTCAGGGTCCTGGAGGAACCAGGTCTGTTCCATGGGGGACCCGGGTTTGTGGGGCTCTCTCCTGGGGAACAATGGTTCACTGGGAACATCAGAGCAGGGCCTCTCTGGGACCAGGACGGGGGCTGTGGCCCTGTCTTGCCTGCGGAGGATCTGCTCCAGGGTGGGTTTATTAGCTGGTTTTCTGGGTGGCTCTGGTCCAGCCATGGGCCTATCCACTGATACCGCACCTAGCCTCTGGTCCCAAAGCTCCTGCGGAGAGGGGGCCCACACCGTCCTGGAGCGCCCCACTGTGCCTTCAGGAGCATTCCTACTCATCCCTTCCCTCTCTGGGATGTGTGGCTGGGATCGGTCCCCACTCGCAGGGTCAAAGCCCTGGAAGCCAGCGACAGGGAGAGCCTCTCTGCTGGGTGAAGGCTCGGACCTGAATGAGTCAATGTCCAGGATGCCAGGCTTGTAGTGGCTGTCAGCCCAGGCAGAGGGCTGCTTCCACTTGGCTCCGGGGGACTTGGGACTGCCTCTGGAGTGCTGTTCACTCAAAGATACAGAGTCTATATCCAACACTTTAGGTCTGAGAGGGGAGGCGTCCAGTCTCTCCTGGTTCTGTCTCCTCTGTCTCTCAAAGACTCTCAGTCTCTCCGCCTCTTGTTGTCTGGCAACCTGTCTTATCTTCTCCCGCTCCTCTATCTCAGTCTGTCTCTCCCTCTCAACCTCCCCCTTTCTCTCTCTCTGGTTTTCCATCTCTTGTAGCTCAAAGTCCAACTGTTTCTGTCTCAGCCTCTCCAACTCTCTCTGTTTTTGTATTTCCAGATCACACCGCCTTTCTCTCTCCAAAACCCTCTGTCTGTTAACCTCCTGTTGTATGGCTTGCTGTCTCATCTTCTGCTGATCCATCTCTATCTTCTCCCTCAGTCTCTGCTTTTCAAGCTCCAGAAGCTGTCCTGACTCTCTCTCAGCCAGCTTCTGTTTTTCAAATTCAAACAGTTGTCTTTTCTCCATTTCCTTTATCATCTCCAACTCTTCAACCTTCTTCCTCTCCATCTGTCGCTTCAAGTCAAATTGTCTCTGTTTTTCCTTTTCAAATTCGTTCTCCCTCTCCAACTCCCGCTGCCTCTCCCTCTCCAACTCCCGCTGCCTCTCCCTCTCCAACTCCCGCTGCCTCTCCCTCTCCAACTCCCGCTGCCTCTCCCTCTCCAACTCCCGCTGCCTCTCCCTCTCC